>RJWJ010000999.1:0-157218 GCA_004363605.1 Indri indri | reverse complement strand
AGATGCTTTTATCATTCTATTGAGTGACACAAAATGAAAAAAAATGAAAAAAAATGATGCAGGAAGTTGAAACAATGTTTTTCTTGTGATGTTCAGGTAACTTTACTCCTGACAGTATTTGATGAAGATGGTCAGTCTCAGGATGCTGTACGATTGCATCAGGATATTAATGACTACAACCGAAGGTTCTCGGGGCATCCCAGATCTGTAAGTAATATCATAGCAGGTACAAAGTGAGACTTACCAACAAGTATTCTGTGATTGTGAAAAACCTCCTGTGTACTGGGTCAGGTTTTTACCTTCATCATTGCCAATCACGGAGTTAACAGCTTTCCCAAGGACTGCAGTTTTCTTTGTTAAAACACAAACAAAAAGCATTATAAAAGTCTTGAAGAAAGAAAAACTAGCAAAAGAGCAATAGGAAAAATTGGAGAGAAACAGAAAATTATTGACTTCTATGTGATTCTAAAACAATTTGTCTCATGAGAAAACTTACACATGAAAACTTGCAGCTGAAAACTTCTAGACAGTTTATAACCATTTTACTCTATTTCCTTTACCCCAGCCCCTGTTTGAAATGTTCCCTTAAATAACTCAGGTTTTGGGGGATTTTTTTATATGTCATCTTAGCTATTTAGAAGCATTCTATTTTTAAAGCATACATCAATTCTATAGTTGACCTCTTCTCCCTCCGCCCCGAAGCATTTAATAAATTAAAAACTGTTATATGTTACTGACTCATTCTGGCTTTCTTAAAATCTAACAGATGATTCTAGAAGTGCGTGTGTAACTGAATAAGTAATTCAAAACCTAGAACACACTAAGTATAAATTTATATGGGAAGCCGGACCTTCCCTGGGAGCTGCCTCAGCTTGCGTTCCAGCTTGGCTCTCAGCAGAGGCTTCTCGAACTTAACGTGTGTGACACGGAGCTGATTCCCTCCTTGACTCAGTTTATTCTCTTCCCAGTTTTAATTTCCTCCTCTCCCTCATCCTCATCTGATCTGTAACCAAATAGTACCCTTTCTTTTCTTTCTCTTTGTTGGGTGTCCTCTTATTTTTATTGCATAAAAATGTCCTGGCTGTGTCTACTTCTCTCCAATGCAGTCATCTCTGCTTAGGACAATGACAGGGGCCTCCTCACTTCTGCTTTTTTCTCTGCACAGCACCCTCAGTAGTATTTTCAAAACATAAATCAGGCCATGACACTCTTGTGTTTGAAAACTTCCAATTTTTGTGAATAATGTTTTGACTCCTTACCACGGCTTATGAGGCCCTGCACGATCTGGTCGTCCCCTCCCTCTCCCCGCTCCTGCACCACCCCAGCCCCACCACCGGCCCCACGGCCACGCTGTCGCCACCCCAGCCTCCTGCCCCACCCACCGCAGGTCCCTCCCGCCCCACGGCCTCTCTGCCCTTCTCTCTGCTGCCTTCTCCCCGTTAGGCAAGAAGTCTCTTAAATAGACCTTCCTCGGAGAGACCTTCCCTGACCATCTGCCGTGTTCTCCACAACTGCCCTTCACGGCATTTGTCACGCACGGTACGCGACTCCTGTTCATGCTCTCTCTCAGTACACTGGAAGCTTCCTGGGGCCGTGTTTCTTTATTCACTGCTATAGTCCCATGCCAAATTTAGCGCTTGGGATACAGGCCCTTAATGGGTACTGAATAAATTAATGAGTTATCCTTAAGATAAGACTTGATAACACTACTTCCAGCCAAAAATATTAAGCTATTAAAATGCTTCAGTATTAAACGAACACATGCTTTTGTGTTCCCTTTTTTCCTTATTCTGTGAGATCATGTACATTTAAGAGCAGGTATTAATAGTTTCAACTGCTATGAACGATAATGGGTAGATTTACCTATTTTTTCAGGTGTTTGCTTAATGCAATCACTGTGGTCCTCCATAATTATTTGAGAGCCTCTCCTGCTATTTTTGATGCAGCAATTAATTTTTAACATATCTTCCAGTGACATCTATAGGATGATTCTTTGAAAATGCAACCTGTTTCCAATTCAAGAACTACCACTGAACTTAAAAAAATCACTTTAATATTTTCATTTATATTTTTAAATGTGAAGCATACCCACTGCTCAATTATTATTTTTTCTGTAGATGTCAGATATTTAATGAGTTAGAAAGCCTGGTATGTAATGAAATTACAGTACAATAAATGCATTTAGCTCTTTGATATTCTACCTCCTTCAAAGTTGAAATAAGTTCATGCTTAATATACAAACATTTCTGAGTAAACCATCTCATATGTCTTGTTTATTATTATTGTTTTTGTATAATTGATGCCATGTTAAAAGTCAACAAAACAGCTCTGATAAAAGATAGAAAGGTATTCAAAAGATATAGTGGCTGTTCATTAGAAGAATATCTAAAGTCCTTTACCATAGACTTTGTGAAAGCCCTAAAGCTATTTTGCTTTAAATATTAGTTTCTTCTATAGAGAATAGAATATTAACACAGGAAGTAATTCTAGATCCTTTGTGACAAGTATTCTAAAAGCAGTTACGGAATAATTTTCTTTGTCAGAGTTTTTAAAACTGTTTTCTCCTCACTTGCTCAATTCTTTATATTTTTGTCTTCATCTCCCTCTCATTTGGCACTTGTTACATAAAATGCAAACCTGTGGTCAGATTTATGATTTTTATATAGATTGTTAAAAATAATTGAACTGCAGGCAGAGGAATGACCAGAGGAAATGATTCACTGGACGGAATCAGTTCTGCTGCTGTTCTTACACTGTCAAAGCCATCCACGTTCATGGCTTTAACGTCTAATATTTCTATATTATCTAGCAATCTATATATTTTATAAACAGTTATCTCTTTTAGTTCTTAATCGTCCTTATTGCACATAAATCTTCAGTTAGTTGTTGAATTATCTCTAGTAGGTAAACAACTATTCCCAAGATCACCTGGCTAATAAATGATTTTGAATTCAAACCCAGATCTGTTTGACCTTAAAGTTTGAGCTCATGCCTTAGACTCTAATCCTGTATACCAGGTTCTTTGGTTTATTAATATTTTACTAACTCACATTAGACACAACTTGAGTTTTATGTTACTATAACCCACATTTTAGGCTCGATGACACTTTAGTTGCTTTTCAATTATCTGTAATAAGACCTATTTTATGAGAACTTAGTATTCAAAGAACTATATTTAAATAAAATGTATAATTACAAACTATGAGGCTGGGCACGGTAGCTCAGGCCTATAATCCCCGTACTTTTGGAGGCCAAGGTGGGAGGACTGCTTGATGCCAGGAGTTTGAGACCAGTCTGGGCAACATGGTGAGTCCCCATCTCGACAAAAAATAAAAAAAATTGGCTGGGCGTGGTGGTGCATGCCTATAGTCCCAGCTACTTGGGAGGCTGAGCTGGGAGGATCGTTTTAGCTCAGAGTTCAAGGTGTCAGTGAGCTGATTGTGCCACTGTACTCGAGCCTGGGCAACAGGCGAGACCGTGTCTTTAAAAAAAAAAAAAATGGTGTTCAATCAATGTGTGAAATTCCTTAATTCATCTTAACTGAATTTTCATGTTGTGAGAAAATTATATTATTTTGAGATCTGACATATGATGCTAAATCATATTTGTTTCTTCTCCCTGCCAGATTATGGAAAGAATTATGGATCTACCCACTTTACTGAGGCATGCATTCAGGGAAATGTTTTCAGTCGGGGGCCTTTTCTGGATGTTCCGCATTAGGATAATACTTTGTTTAATGGGAGCTTTTTTCTACCTTATATCACCTCTAGATTTTGTGCCTGAAGCCTTGTTTGGAATTCTAGGCTTTCTAGATGATTTCTTTGTTATCTTTTTGTTGCTTATCTACATCTCTATTATGTACCGAGAAGTAATAACCCAAAGGCTAACCAGATGAAAAAAAAATGAGTTTACTAGATGAGAATACGTGAGCTAATGTATAAAATGAAACAAAAGGACCCGTGGCAGTATAAAGCATTTGAATATTATCTTACAAGCTTAAAACCGCTATATGACAAACATTTGATTATCATTTGACAAATGCCTAGCAATGTATAACTGGAACTTTTACATGTTACAGGCTCTAATGTTTAGAATTATAATGATCTACAGTTATATCTTGATTCTGTGTTGTCTGGAGAAAACATGGAATTACATAAAAAGGGATGCTTTTATATCTTTTTCTTTTCCCTAAAATTACTTAGATTGGATGTATAGTAAGATATTGTCAAATGTACTGTTTATCCAATTTATCCTCCTCAGTGGGTACCTGTATATAGCTATGAAACTCATCTAAATATTTTTATTACAATAAAATCTTATACAATTTGGGGGAAAGTCAGTGTTCTTTGAGTGCTAGCTCAGTTTTGTGCATTTGGAGCAGTTCTGCTCTTTCATTCTGGTATAATTCTTTGTTATCAGCTACAACTGAAAGAAGAAACTTGAACTTTATAATTTGATTTCATATTCTGGTTTACAGAACACTTTTTAATCAATAGAGAAATTAAGATGAAAAACATTTATCTCAGTCAGCATACTCGATGTTTGCAGTTATAACATTTAAACAAGAGCTTGGTCCTTTTGTAGGAGTAGATATAAAGTAACTTATAAAGGGAAAATTTTTTAGGAACCTGTGTGATACTGCAAACACATAGTAGTGTGATGCATTTCTGAGGACAGTGGGTCTTCGTATTTATAAGCATCAGAGCCTTTAGGAAGGCTAGGAACGCTGTGTAAATTTGACAAAAGAATTTACTGGTTAGCTCTAGCAACAGTTGGACAAATTTGACTTTCTATTGTCAGGCAACGTTTATAATATTCTCTCAAGATGGCAGCATCATGTCTTACGCAGTGAATGAAGAATCAACACTGCAAGTGTTAGGAGATCCTTGCTCATTTCAGCTGGCCGTGCTCATTAGTGAATGCAGGACAGCAGGCTGTAAGGTGACGCCCAGGAGTCAGTGTGACCGCTGCCATCTGCAGTCACTGGTACTGCTGTTCTCCGTTCATTAGTGAGCCTCACCACGTGTAACAGCATATAAGGAGAAAATCTGTCACAGTCCCCAGATTAATCAATTAGCCATCAACTAATGAGATTCTGAATGAAACGTAAATCTGTGTTTTCTAATTTGGACCCAGGACAAACAATAATGCTTGGACAGAGCACATCATACTTAACGCAGTTTCTTGCACATTTGTCATTGTATCCTTAGGCCAATTCTGCGAGGAGGGCAGGGCACCACCTTCCTCTTCACAGATGAAATGCCATGCTATTAATGAAAGGTTTTTGCCTGAAGTCACACAACAAATAAGTGATCGAACTGGTATTACACTCTTAGTAGGACTCCTGCATAGGATATTTAGATAAACATGAAGGTCACTATGACGAGGAGAAGGAAGAAAGAACCAGGGATCCATTGGAAGTCTTTCAGAGTATGTTACTCCTTCATCAGAGTAGGATAGCTTAGATGCTCCTAGGAGGAAAGGTCTAGAAAGATGACACATCAAGAATTCATGAATCCTAAATCTACACTAACAAATCAAATGTCTAATACGGTGGCATACATCATAGAAAAGCATTTCAGCTGCAGTCACCAACGTGAAAAGCTAAGGAGCAGAACTTTGTTACACCACATTTATACCAGACTGGAAATGCATTTTCTACCAGTTACAAATTTGGTGTGGGGCTACAGCAATGTCGTTTCTCGACAGGATTTTATCTTCTGTGCATGTGTTTGGTTCCAAGTGTGACATTTTTGGTTACAGTAATTTTATTGTAATATTTGGAATTACTACTAAGATTTTCTTTCCTAATATAAGAGGTATATTGTGCCAACTTTTGTAATGTACAAAAACACTGTATGATCTGAAGTGTTACAAAATTGAAAAGGGTATGGGCTGACATCTGAGAATTTTAGAGCTGTTTGTTGTCACCTTTGCAGATCACTGATGACAAATGCAGAAGGAATCTGAGAGAATATTTAAAGCAAGTAGAATCAATGTTTTAAACATCATAGTAGTACTTCTGTGATTCAGAGTTAGATGATATAAATCAAAGAAACAATTTGCATTTTTTAAAACAATATTGTAACTGTCACAAAAACAGATGGTCCAACCCCAGGAGCAGATAATAACTTGGGCAGCTCTGTGGGGAACAAGACAGGTGAAAACTGTTCTAATTGCCCACTAGAACAGTGGTTTCAACCACCATAATTCTCAGTGTTTGAGAGGAACAAGGGAAGAAAGGATTTTACTGATCCCTTGTGGCTGTGCAGATACCTACCTCACAGAGTTGTTGTGGACGACTGCAGTTTAGTTCAAATTTTGTGATTGAAACTTGTCAAGTATTCTTTTGAATAAAAGCAACATATCTAAAAATTTTTTAAAGGTGTTATTTTTCTGTTTCTTTAATATTGTTTGCTTTAAAATTCAGAACTCTAAAAAGAGCATTCAGTATAATGGTGATAGTGGCTTTCTTTATCACTAATGGACATCCAATATGCCATCACCTTTCTAATTAATTATGCTTAGACATTTTTAAATTTAAAAAGTAGAAAAGAATTGTGTTTTGTTTTTAAGGAAAATTATTCAATCCAGGCAATCTATATGAATTCTGGGCAATGAGGTCGGAATTTAAATTAGAGATTAGACCTCTAGTTGACTTCCCATCCCCATTTCTTTCAATTGTACATTCAAACTGTGTATTTGCTAAGGGACATTTTCTTTTCTGAGTCTGTGCCCTCACATTTGCATCAACACCTCCCCTCCTCCCCCTGGTCTTTGAAACACCAAAGGTCCTCCAGGCCCTTCGATTTTGCTGATCAGCAACCCATATACAAGAGGCCTGATGGGCTCCTTAGAGTAGGAAGAGGAATTTAAGGCTTTTAGGCCCTGACACTTACGATTCTCTCAGAACCAGGCCAGTGGGCTTTAAGGGCTGCTAACAGGAGGCAATACTATCACAGCGATAAAGACAGTATTCGAGCCAGGTGTTGTTCTGTTAGAACCAGACTATCTTCACGGCATCAGTATTTATGTTAAGCATTGAGTCCTTGACTTCAGACAAATCTGAGGTGTTATCAGTCACTGTCATCCTTATCCACCTGCATCCTCTAACTTGTCCCATGTCCCAGAATGGTGGTCATAAGACGAGTAAATGCCCCAATAGGAAACACTGAGCATTTTGGGATACTGTCCTTGCTAGCACTGGCCTTACTCTCTTTCAGACGAGTGGTATCTAGCTGTAGGCCTTTTGGTAGTATGTGATATAGGAGAGAGTAAGAGCTAAAGATGTTTTAAAGTCACTGATATCTAATAGTCTAGATTTTAATTTTAAAACACCATTTGGAAAATAAAACTAAAAATACCTGATATTCAGATCAAAACTATAACCCTTCTTGGAGGTTACTAATAATAATAGATCTTGGAGAAAACCTAGAATTTATGTCTACACATATACCTAATGCAATGTAAATGCTATATAAATAGTTGTTATATTGTATTTTTATTTGTATTCTTTGTTATTGTTTGAGATTTTTGTTTTGGAATATTTTCAATCCAAAGTTGGTTGGGGTTAGGGCCCTCATGAATGGGTTTAGGACTGCTAGAAAAAGAAAGAGGAGAGGGATGAGCCAGAGACTCTCTCTCGGCCATGAGAGGGTGTGGGTGTAGCACGCAGCGAGATGTGGGCCATCAGCAGAACCTGCCGTGCTGGCAAGCACCGTGATCTTGGACTAAACCAGCCAATCTGGGCATTTTTGGTATATCTGTGGGATATGGAGGGCCAACTGTGTTTGTGTAATTTTGCATTCATTTTCAGGGGATTCAAAGACCTGACCAGTTGTAGGTTCCAGACTGGAAATTCCTCATTTAGTCCCATAGCCTTATTCTACAAATGAAGACAATGAGGTTCAGAGCCTGAGTGCTAGGGTATTTTAAAATAAAAAATCTTCATAGAAAAAGAAGTTGCCATCTTAGCTCAGCCTGCTATACCAAAATATAAGCATCTCTTCTTTAAGAAAAAAGGCAATTTTGCATATCTCATGTAGCCCTTGTTGAATAAGCTATTATATATTAAGTATAACAAATACCAAAATTTTATAAACCACAAGAGTCAGATAATGAATGATCATAAGTAAACAAACTGGCCATCACCCCTCTCATTGCCTCTTTCCCCAAAAGTAACCTCTCCTGACTTTAGTTTTACTTTTTTAACTTTACAAAATGAATCCTACAGCATGTTTTCTTTTGCGTCTGACTTCGACACTGCGTGTGTAAGTCACCCATATTGCTGGGGGTCACGGCTCTGTCATGACTGCTGAGCAGCGCCCCTGTGGACTGTGCTACAGTTTACTCATTCAACTGCCAGTGGCCATGGGGGTTGTTGCCATCGACTTTAAAAGGCGACATAGGCCGGGCGTGGTGGCTCACCCCTGTAATCCTAGCACTCTGGGAGGCTGAGGCGGGCGGATCGTTTGAGCTCAGGAGTTTGAGACCAGCCTGAGCAAGAGCGAGACCCCGTCTCTACTAAAATTAGAAAGAAATTAATTGGACAACTAAAAAAATATATAGAAAAAATTAGCCGGGTATGGTGGCGCGTGCCTGTAGTCCCAGCTACCTGGGAGGCTGAGGCAGGAGGATCACTTGAGCCCAGGAGTTTGAGGTTGCTGTGAGCTAGGCTGACACCACGGCACTCTAGCCCGGGGAACAGAGTGAGATTCTGTCTCAAAAAAAAAACAAAGGCTGCACAATCATCTTTAAAAGTAAAAACGGTTCCCTGTAACACCCCTTGACAAGAACAGCTATTCCGGCCTTGGAAACGCTATGAAGAAATGGGCAAAGTAGGAAGAAGAAAAACAGACAACAGGTATGTTAGCTTAGAGGAGGTGAAAATTATTTTTCTATTAAGAACATAAATTAATTTGCAGACCACACAGTGAAAATTTTGGAGATGTTTTACAAAGAAAAATTTTCAACATTTAGTTCAAATTTTTAAAAAATTATATGCAATTCACCATACCAATAAGTACCAGTAAATTTACCATGTGTAAGTGAGGAAATAGTAGGCTTATGTTCAACAGATAATGAAAGCGTCTATTTCATTTCCAAGTTACGGACAGCTGGAAGACAGAAAACAAGAAAAGGCAGCGAAGAGGAGAACCTGGCTGAGGGGTAGTCCAGACTGACCGGTTTCCCTCCAGACTGATTCACGGTCACAAACACCAAAAGCGCGCTCCGTGCTGGGCGGGATCCTCGCGCACCTCTTTAGGGGCTCGCGCTTCCAGCCTCTGAACTTTTATACTCCTTTCTCTTCCGACATTGCCCAGCCCTCCGACCCCGCCACCCAGTTTCCTAAATCCCTTCTCCCCTCCGAGCCCTTTATCTGCTTGGGGGAAGTAGCTCCCTTCTTTTCTCTAACGGCCTCCCGCATCTCAGTAGACGGCACCACTGTCCGTCATCGCGGCGCTCAGGCCGCCCTGGCTATCCGGATTCCTCTTCCTCATTCTCGCAGCCGCCTGCCAGCCGTGGCGCTTCCAGCACCTACGCTCACCTCGAATCCCAGCGCGCTGTACCCTCTGCTCTGCCTCGACTCAGTGACTAACCTGCCCCGTCTCTAAACTGCTCTGCCGCTTGCGCTCTCGCCCTTCGCTGATAAACTCTTTACACAGTGGTCAGAATGACCTTTTACAAACGTCCATTAGATCATGTCTCTCCCCTACCTAAAACGGTTCTGAGTCTTCCCGCTGCACTTCGATCCAAACCAACCCCTTCCCAACTGCTTCGACCTAGGTCATGCCCTTCTGCCCCGCTCACCACCGCGGTCTCGTCCTGTTCCCGCCACCGCCTGGGCTGGCAGACGCGGGTCAGGGCCCGGCACACGCTCCTGGGCCTGGAACGCCCCCTCCGGCTTCGCCACCTTCGTTCTCATGTTACTAGGTTGTTTTTCCATCCTTTGGTTCTCAAGTTAAATGCTCCTTCCGCACACGGACCACCTAACTACCCCCCACTAAGGCAGGTACCAGGCCTGCCCTCCCCCGTTCACCCCTACCCACCTCTCACGTATTCAGACATCTTAGTATGTTATTTCATTGGCACTTTAATATCTGTCTTCTCCTCGCTGGAATACAAACTCTATGAAGGTAGGGACATTCCCGTGCATAGCACAGTGCCCGCCCCCGCAGTAGGTACTCAATAAATAGAGATTAACGAACACACGAAAGACAGACCGGCTGTGGAGGCTCGCGCCCGTAATCCCAGCACTTTGGGAGCCGAGGCGGGAGGGTTGCTTGAGCCCCGGAGCTCGAGGCCGCAGTGAGCTGTGATCGATCACACCACACCGCACTCCGGCCTTGGCCGCAGAGCGAGACACTGTCGAAAAGAAAAGAAAAGAAGAAAAGAGAAGAGAAGAGAAGAGAAGAGAAGAGAAGAGAAGAGAAGAGAGAAAAGAAAAACAAGAAGGGGGAGAAGACAAGGAAAGATTACTTCTTGCTCCTTCTTGCTCTTTCACTGCTGCCACCCAGGTCCAAGCCACCATCACCTGTCACCTAGGTGACGACCGAAGCTTTCCAGTCAGGCTCCCAGGCTCCGGTGCCTGGGTGATCGACACTCACCTCAGCAGAATGATCGTTTTAGAAGATGGTGTCACTCCTCTGCTCTCGAGTCTGCCTCCGTTTCCCTAGGTACAAGTCCTCACGGTCACCTACAAGGCCTGCATCGCCTCGTCCCCTTGTTTCTCCCTGACCCATCTCAGATGTCCCCCAGGCCCCACTCCCACTCACCTCGCTCGAGCCACGCTGACCTCTCTGCCGTTCTCTGAGAACTCAGGCGCTGTGCCTTGGCCATCCCCCCTGCTGTGGGGTTTCCTCCCGACACCCTCATGGCTAACCCTCCCCCACTCCACGCTTTTGACCACCAGTCGCTTCCTCTATCGAGCCCATCCTGTCCACTGTATTTCAAGTTGCGACTCCCTCACCCCACAGAGCACCCTTCACCTAACACCATACTCTGTGGTCACAAACCCTTGCTGTTCGTCTCCCAGGAGAACATTAGCTCCCTAAGGGCGGAAATCGTTATCCTGTTTGGGCAAGTATCCCAAGTCCCTAGAACTGTACACACAACACAGATATTTGGTAAGTATTTGTTGAATCACTTAATGAGTAAAGAATTTCAGTTACCTCTAAGTTAAAACTTCCTTTTTCAGTTCACAGTCTATTATCACATTCTGACATTTACCAGACACAGGCACAGCAAACCAGAGAGAAAGTCCCGCCTGTCTCGATGCCCCTGGAGATGCTAATAAACCACCATGCCGGTATTTGGGTACGGGTATACTTCCTTTTATTGCGCTTTGCTTTATAGAGCATCGCAGATATTGCCCTTTTTACAAACTGAAGGTTTGTGGCAACCATGCGTTGAGCAGGTCTATCAGCACTATTTTTCCAAGAGCATGCGCTCACTTCGTGTCTGTGTCACCTTTTGGTAATTCTTGCAATACTTCAAGCTTTTTCATTATTATTATAGCTGTTAAGGTGATTGTGATCAGTGATCTCTGATGTTACTATTGAAGTTGTTTTGGGGTACCACAAACTGTACCCATATAAGATGGCAAACTTAATCAATAAATATTGTAAGTGTTCTAACTGCTCCACAGACCAGCCATTCCCAGTCTCTCTCCCTCTCCATGGCCTCCCTATTCCACACAATAATATTGAAATTAGGGTAATTAATAACCCTACAATGGCCTCTAAGTATTTAAGTGAAAGGAAGAATTGCACGTCTCTTACTTTAAATCAAAAGCCAGATATCATCAAGATTGGTGAGGAAGGCATGGCAAAAGCCAAGGCAGGGCAAAAGCTGGGCGTCTTGTGCCAAACAGCCCCATTGTGAATGCAAAGGAAAGGTTCTCGAACGAAATGGTAAGTGCTACTCCAGTGAACACTCAAATGATAAGGAAGTGAAATGTCCTTATCGTCCACATGGAGAAAGTTTGAATGGTCTCGATAGAAGATGAAACCAGCCACAACATTCCCTTATGCCAAAGTCTAAGCCAGAGCATGGCCCATAAAGGAGCTGCAGAAGAAAAGTCTGAAGCTAGCAGAGGTTGGTTCATGAGGTTTAGGACAAGCCGTCTCCGAGACAGAGAAGTGCAAGGTGAAGCAGCAGGTGCTGATGGAGAAGCTGCAGCAAGTTCTCCAGAACATCTAGCTACGATCACTGATGAAGACGGCTATACTAACAACGGATTTTCTTTTTTTGGCTAAAAAACAACACGAATTTATTATCTTACAGTTCTGGAGGTTAGAAGTCTGACACAGGTCTCACCGGGCTAAAACCAAGGTGTCAACAGGGCTGCGTTCCTTCTGGAGGCTCTAGGGGAGACTGTTTCCTTGCCTTTCCCAGCTTCCAGAGGCCACCTGCACTCCGTGGCTCACGGTCCTATTCTCCATTATCGAAGCCGGCCTCATGCCACCTCCCTGACCATTCTTCCACTATCGGAACTCTTTGACTACAGCTGACAAGTTGTCCACTTTTAATGACTCATATGATCAACTAGAGGCCACCTGGATAATCCAGGATCATAATCTCATCTCAAGGTCCAAAATCACACCTGCAGGTCCCCCTGCTGCCATGTAACATAACATCGACAGGTTCTGGGGATGCAGATGCGGACGTCTGGGGTGGGGTGGTTACTGTGCCTACCACATAATGTATTTGTACAAATACACACACGTATGTATGTATGTATGGTTTCTGGAAAGACCTCCACTAACTGGCTTAGGGGAATTCTTTGGAAAGGTAAGGAAGTCTGTGGCATAACAGGGCATTTTTACTTTTTATACTTCTTTACTTGTTGAAGTTTTACAGCAATAAAATATTCATGTGCTGCCTATATCATTAACAAGCCTAAGAAATAACAACAAAAGAGCCTACTGAGTTGGGAATTGGGGCTCCTAGGCCCTGCTCACAGGACCCCAGACCAAAGACATCAACACTGGAGACCAACAGGCACCAGACGTTATGGTGAGGCCACCTCCGACCCTGAGGCAGAGTGGGCACCTCTACATCACAGGGGCTTGGAGGGACAGAACTGGTGTGTGGCAGAGCTGGGAAAACTCCCAACTGCCTGACCCCAGCCCATCTCTTTGTCCTGGGGATTGGCCCACACTGCCTTTCTGACACCACAGCAAGCTAATCACGGTCCTCAAGAGATTGTGACATTGGGATGTGACAGCTGAGCTCAAAGCCATGTCGCTGGCTGGGCGCGGTGGCTCACGCCTATAATCCTAGCGTTCTGGGAGGCTGAGGCAGGAGGATTGCTTGAGGTTAGGAGTTCAAGACCAGCCTGAGCAAGAGCGAGACTCCATCTCCACTAAAAATAGAAAAAATTAGCCCACGCCTGTAGTCCCAGCTACTCGGGAGGCTGAAGCAGGAGATCACCTGAGCCCAGGAGTTTGAGGTTGCTGGGAGCTAGGCTGACGCCACTGCATTCTAGCCCGGGCAATAGAGTGAGACCCTGTCTCAAAAAAAAAAGCCACATTGCTGCTGCTTCCAAAAGATGTTGGTGTCTGCTGGGACACATGGAAGTGGAAGAGAACCTGGAGGTGAAAGGGAAAAAGCCTGGAGCGGGAGGTGCACTGTGTCCTGAACGTCAGGCTGCAGACTAAGACCTCTTCAGAGAAGTGCAAGGCGCCCTCCTCATCTGCAGCCCTGGACTTTCTGGGGGCCCTACCCCTGGGCCACTGCTCATAGCTGCTGGAAGCCAGTTTCGGCCTCTGCCACGGGGGTTGGGGGTGGGGGAGATATCGGGAGTTGTCTTAACAACAAATTTTCACTGTAGAAGAAACAGCTTTCCACTGGAAGAAGATGCTAGACAGAAGTCAATGCCTGACTTCAAAGCTTCAAAAAGCAGGTGGACTCTCTTGTCTGGGCGAATGCAACTGATGACTTTAAGTCGAAGTTAATGTTCATTTATCATAAAAATCCTAGGGCCCTTAAGATCATGCTAAATCTACTCTGCCTATGCTCTTTACTATCTGGTTTACTATTTCAAACCCACTGTTGAGACCTACCACTCAGAAAAAGAGATTCCTTTCAAAATACTACTACTCATTGACAATGCACTTGGTCACCCAAGGGTTGTGATGGAGGTGTACAAGATTAATGTTGTTTTCATGCCTGCCGATACAGCATCCATTTTGTAGCCCCATAAATCGGAGTGATTTCAACTTTCGAGTCTTAATATTTAAGAAATATTATTAATACATTCCATAAGGCTGTAATGATTCTGCTGATGGATCTGGGCAAAGTAAATTAAAAATGCTCTGAAAAGGATTCACCACTCTTGATGCCATAAAGAACATTTGTAATTCATGGGAGAAGGTCAAAATATCAACATTAACAGGAATTTGAAAGTTGATTACAACCCTCATGAATGACTTTGAGGAGTTCGAGTCTTCAGTGGAGGAAGT
Organism: Indri indri; assembly: GCA_004363605.1. Classification (NCBI taxonomy): domain Eukaryota; kingdom Metazoa; phylum Chordata; class Mammalia; order Primates; family Indriidae; genus Indri; species Indri indri. Next base: position 142,753 of record RJWJ010000999.1, on the reverse strand, counting down.
CACTGAAGATGTGCTAGAAATAGCAATAGAACTAGAAGTGGAGCCTTAAGATGTGACTAAATTACTGCAATCTCATGATAAATCTTGAACAGATGAGGAGTTGCTTCTTATAGATGAGCAAAGAAAGTGGCTTCTGGAGTTGGAATCTACGCTGATAAAGATGCTGTGAACACTGTTAAAATAACAAAGGATTTAGAATGTCACATAAATTTAGTTGATAAAGCAGGGGCAGGGTTTGATAGGACTAATTCCAATTTTGAAAGAAGCTGTACTAAGGATAAAATGCTATCAAATAGCATCACATGTTACAGAGAAATCTTTTGTGAAAGGAAGAGTCAATCAATTCAGCAAACTTCATTGTTGTCTTAAGAAACTGCCACAGCCACCCCACCCTTTAGCAAACATCACCCTAATCCATCAGTAGCCATCGACATCGAGACAAGAACCTCCACCAGCAAAAAGATTACAACATGCTGAAGGCTCAGATGATCATTGCATTTTTTAGCAATAAAGTATTTTTAAATTAAGATATGTACATTTGTTGAGACATAGTGTTATTGCACACTTAGTATACTAGGTATAGTATAAACTTAAGTTTTATATGCACTGGGAAACCAAAGTTTGTTGCAATGTTCTAGAACCGAGCCCACAATATCTCCGAAGTATGTCTGGCTTATGAACTATTTTATTTTATTTTACTTACTTATTTATTTTTGAGACAGTCTTGCTCTGTCACCCAGGTTGGAGTACAGTGGCCCAATTACAGCTTACTGCAGCCTCGAATCCTGGGCTCAAGTGATTGTCCCACCTCAGCCTCCACAGTAGCTAAGACTACAGGGGCACACCACCATGCCTGGCTAATTTCTTTGTTCTTTGTAGACAGGGTCTCACTATGTTGCCTAGGCTGGTCTCCAATTTCTGGCCTCAAGCAACCCTCCCACCTTGGCCTCTCAAAGTGCTGGGTTTACAGGCATGAGCCACCAGCTCTGAACCTATTTTAGATACAGTTTCCAGGACCCCTTGATTCAACCAGCATTTTCTGAATCCTTAATTAATGCCAGACACTGCAAGTTGCTGAGGTTTCAAACTTAAGACACAATCCCTATCCTCAAGGGTATCTCTGTTCTGTTGAGGAAGACAGACATGTATGCAGACGTTACAGTGGTTTATAGAGGTAAGTGCAAGATTCCACCAGAACAAGAGAGGTGCCTTAGTTGGAGAGGCTAGGAAGAGACAGTAAGAAAAGCTTGTTGAAGAAGATGACACGTAGGCCACATTTTAAGGGTGGACAGGTGGGCATTTCAGGCCAGGGAAAGCAGCCTATTTAAAGAAGCCAGAAAAGAGCCGGCCCTCTAAGACATAAAGCTGGAAGAGTTTAAGGACAGGTGGAGGCAAATGATGGTGGAAAAGTAGAAGTACCTGGTCCTAAAGAGCTTTATAGCTCACCACAAGATTTTACTCAGTACAGGGAGTGGCCTCAGAAGGATATGAACAGGGGTGCAACAATCAGTTTCTATGGAGGCTAGACAGGGAAGACGCAAACTGGAGACCAGGACAATGAGGGTGTTGCTGCAAGGGTAAGACACCACCACAGCTTGATAAAGAACAGCGAAGCAGATGGAGAAGAATGGATTTAAGAGGTATTTAGTTAGTCTATAAAATTAACCTGGTCATCAAGGGGTTTTAAAAGTGAGGGAAAAAAATCCAAGATGATGCCAAAGTTTCTGGCCTAGACAGTTGTTGAACGGTTGATTCACAGATGATAATACAGAAGGCTGAACGGATTTACACAGAAGTAAAAGATTAGGGAATCACGGTATCTGACTGAGTTCAAGGAGCAAGGTGTCCAGTTGGAGGTGGGCAGACGATGGAACCTTGGGGAAACGCCATTTAAAAGGGCAGAAAAAGCAGAGCAGACGCCATGGGATTACTCAACAGTCCCCTCTCCGGATTCGCAGGCTGAGATCTACACAGAGGGAAGGGGCAGGGACTAAGGAGGCAAAACCTCTCGGATGTGAAAATCACCGCAGCAGCTCGCGATTTCCAGCACAGCACAAGGAGACCACGGCAGCGAAGAGCCTTCAGAAACGCTTCCCACATGGCAACTGAGAGACAGCGGGGGTGTCTTCTTTCATTTTTCAAAATTTGTCACCTTGGCTCTCATGGAGCCTTGGGATACCTGAAGAGGCAGGTAATGGGATAAAGATCAGCGGTATGGGAGACGGTTCCGCCAAGTTTTATAATTCATTGCCTATCTGTGACCGCCCTTTTAAAGAAATGTGCACAAGACAATAACCCAGCTTTACACTTGTTCTCCAACATGCCCTGTTTGTTGCCCACTCTAGACCATCCCAGAAAAGCTCTGGATAAATTCATGCCCGGGAACACCACCGGGGTGGAAGCCGGGCCCAAGAACTCCGGAGGCTCAAACCACCTCCTCCTCCTCCAAAAGGTTCTCATCTCCCTGCCGGAAGCTCAGAGGCCCCGCCCACTTCCGCAACGCCGAACCCGCCGCAGGAAACACCTGGTGTCAGCCAATAGCCTGCTTCCCAGGAAACGTTACCTCTGACCTCAGGGCTAATCAGAGACAGTGGGACGAACTCCTCGCGAGAGGTAAGCTTGAAGCTGCCTCCGCCATGTTGGAGATGGGAGACGGGCGATGGCTGTGGTCCTTCTGCTAAGCAAACAACAAAACGGGCACATTAGTCACCCTGAATGAGGCTATCGTCACTGTAACTGTTGACCAAAGCTACAGAGGAAGCGAGGGTGTCAAAGCCGAGCGCGGCGTTGACAGCAGCTTCACCTGCCTTCTGGGGCGGCAGAAGTGACTGAGGACCGGAAGGATGGTGCAGTCCTGTTCCGCCTACGGCTGCAAGAACCGATATGATAAGGATAAACCTGTTTCTTTTCACAAGTGAGTTCCCCGCGCGCCTCGCAGTCCCAGCTGAGGCCGGGGGCGCGCGGCCGGTTGGGCTGGGGGCGGAGCCGGCGCGTGTCCGCGCGAGACTAACGGCAGGGGGGCGGGGCAGGGGCGGGGCGTGCCTGGCCACCGTTGCTGGCGCTCGAGGGACCCGCCCCGGCGAGGTCGGGGCTCGCGGGGAAGCCTGCATTTTGCCACCCGTAGAGGCGTGGGGTTCTCGTCGCTCCTCGGGTGTATTTGAAGTGGAAGCAAAGGTCGGCGAAAGGACGAAGAGATCACTGTTTTCGTCCTTGCCAGCATCACACCGTTTAAGGATTGATTTATTTGTTTGTTGTTTGGCCAGGATATCAGGAAGGACTTTTGGACCCAATTTCTAGGAACCCACATTTAAGGACACCTAAGTTTTAGAGAAAGCTGGTACTGCCGAGATAAGTCGTTACGGTTTCCGCACACAGTGGCGACAACCTGGGCCGTAGCAAACGTCCTCACGGGCGCAGGGGGAGGCCCTTGCAGAAGCAGCTGCCCCACAGCTCTCGGGCCGCTTTGTCCAGTAGGTAGTGCGGTTGGAGTCTTAGGGTGAAAAACATTCTGTCGAAAATAGGAAAAGAAAACTGCAGAATTTAAATTTCATAATGATATCAACCGTCTGAAAGATGTGACATGACATTTTCATGCAGCCGTTTTGTTTACAAATTTTACTACATTTACGTTAGGTGTTCTTTCCAAGAATTCCCAGCTATGCACATATGGTAGGTAAGAAATCAGACCCAGTGATAAATTACATGAATTATTCATAGCTAAGTAATTAGACAAGGAAAATTTTAAGTATTCCTTCAGTTTTTTTGGTGGGGAGCTGTTCGTGTTTAATAGGGGATGTGGATGCATTTTTATGCTTTGTGAGATGCGCCCTGTAGAAACAAGAGTGCATAGAGCAGAGAGATTTCCAGTCTTGATGTTCCCCTCAGAGAAGGGGATAGAACACTTACAGCTTTCAGTTCAGTGTGTCCTAATACTACCTCTTGATCAGTTGGAATTTCTGAAAACTGAGGTACTTTCAAAGTGTAGGAATAGGTCAGGCGATGGTGACAGGATCACACACACGTCGGAGGGGATCTGAAAATATGGAAAATGCTTCACTGCCACATGACAGTCACATATCAAAAATACCCTGTTTCTGCTGACGCTTAACAGTTGATTGAATCCAAAGAAGGGCTAACCTGCATCTTACCCGTTACCTGAAAGAACTGATTTGGGAGGAGTAGATGGGAAATACCTTGACAGAACCTAAGAAGCAGCTGAGAATCTGTGGTCCTTGGGCCACGGGGCCCTCAGTACTGAATTTTGCCAGTGATTGCTATCATAGTTTGTATTTCTAGAGGCCATTTCCAGCAAGGATTTTCTAGGCATATCTCTTCTTCCAGCTTCTACATAGTGGCAGCGGAGAAAGCTGTGCTATGCAAAGAAAAGGGGCAGTCATAAAGATCTGTTAGATCTTCATGGTAACAGCAGACTCAGGCTCTAGCATACCTTACACGGAAGAGAAACTGTGGAACATAGAGTTGAAACATCCTTCTTTGGTTTTTTTCTAATCCCCCAGTGTACCAAATTCTTGACCTAGAAAAGTAAAATCACCATAAACTTAAACTTTAACTACCTTCCTATACCTGGACCAAATGGATATAGCCCAGTTGATTAAGAGATAAATCAAAATAAATAATTTTATTTCTTTATCATTATTCCCTATATTTAATTCAAATTTTATGCACAATTTTTGGTTTTTTTGTGAAGCAGACAAAATCACTGGTAAAAAATAGGAGTATGGATTTATTCTATAGTATATGTTTTACTTGAATCCTTTAGTGTCCTCAATATGAAAAGTTACAACATTAATAGATAGATAACTGGAGCTAATCTTTATCAGATACTCCTTAGAATATTAACACCAATGTAGGATAGTTCTTTCCTAAGCTGGAAAGTTTGGGTGCCTTTTTTTTTTTCTTAAATGAAGTCAGAGAACTGAATTATGTCTTCTTCTTAGGTTTCCTCTTACTCGACCCAGTCTTTGTAAAAAATGGGAGGCAGCTGTCAGAAGAAAAAACTTTAAGCCCACCAAGTATAGCAGTATTTGTTCCGAGCACTTTACTCCAGACTGCTTTAAGAGGGAGTGCAACAACAAGTTACTGAAGGAGAACGCTGTCCCCACGATATTTCTTTGTACTGAACCACATGACAAGGTAATACATGTTTTAAAGTATTGGGTTGTTTTCTATTTATAAAATTAATGTGTTCATTGTGGAAAATTTAGAAAATTAGGAGTTAATGTTAAGAAAATAAATGGACCTGGAACCCATCACTTGTAACTAACCACAGTGATATACTTTTTAAAAACACGAAATATAGTTTATTAAATATCCTCACTTTAAGAAACTCAATTTCATTTTGTAACCTATTTAAAGATCACTCTATACCACCACTTGTATGTTGATAAGTTTTGGGTTTTCTTTGTCAGTGACAGTTTAGTTTCACAGTACTTTTTTCTCCTCAGTTTTAAGTGCTTAGTATTAATTAATCTAATCATTTTATCTCTTTCTGGCATCACACTTCTACTTCGGGTAGAAAAGTTTAATTAAAACTGAAAATATTTTCTCATTTTGGAATGTTTCTATACCACAGATTCACAAAAAAAAAAGTCTAATAGTTCTTACATTCCACAGATTAATTCTTTTAAACTATTATTTTTAGTCACTGAATTCAAGCATATTCTCCATATCATTGTTTTAGAAGGAAGATCTTCTGGAGCCACAGGAACAGCCCCCGCCCCCTCCCGCCACACCCCCCGTGTCCCAGGTGGACGCTGCTATTGGGTTGCTGATGCCTCCTCTGCAGACCCCAGATAACCTCTCGGTTTTCTGCGACCACAACTACACGGTGGAGGATACGATGCACCAGAGGAAAAGGATTCACCAGCTGGAACAGCAGGTCGAAAAACTCAGAAAGAAGCTCAAGACTGCACAGCAGCGATGCAGAAGACAGGAACGACAGCTTGAGAAGTTAAAGGAGGTCGTGCACTTCCAGAAGGAGAAGGACGACGTGTCAGAAAGAGGTTATGTGATTCTACCAAATGACTACTTTGAAATAGTTGAAGTACCAGCATAAAAAATGAAACAGATATTGATTTTTAACGGGGCAATACCACATATCCTCTTCTAGCATATAAAGGAGTTTCATTTGAAAAAACAACACTTGATTACTTATATAAAAACAATTCAGAATATTTTTTTAAAAAAATAAATTCGATATATACTGTAAACTTATAAAATTTTTTGTTTGTAATTCAGGGTTTTTACATTTTAACAAAATATTTTAAAAGTTATAAACTAACCTCAGACCTCCAATATTAGTTGGTTTCAAGATTGGGGATTTTTGTTTTTTGACTATTTACATTGATAATGTAAAAGTAAAATGCAAAGAGAATGAGAACAGTGAAGTAAGGATGATTTAAGTTTAAAATTTAAAACGAATATACTGTCTATGGAGAGAACTTAGTTATATTTTAAATCAGAAGTATGGGTCAGATCATAGGTTGCACACACTTATACATTCTTATTTGTAAAGTCATTTATCTTTCCGAATCAGTTGTCAAGGATAAATTAGCAGGTCAATATTTGGAAAAAAAAAGATCTAGTTGTCTTCAGAGCAGAAAATGAAGAATCATTCCATATCTAATCAATAAATAACTTTGTAAAGAATGGATTTTTAACAAGTGGGCTCCCATCTTCTCCCCCACTGTCTAGCATTATAAAATTAAAAGTGTATTTCAGTGGAAGAAACATTCTTCAATAAATAAAATCAGGCATTGTTATCAATGAAGTAATTAAAATTGGGGCCTGATCTGTGATGTGCTTTTTCCTCTCACTGCCCTCTGACTAAAGGACATCAGTTCCCCGACAGTAGTATATCCGCATCCAAGTCTCTGACAGATGTGTTGTGTTCGTAGAGTGTGATTTGTATCCTAATGTGGTGATCTTCCACTTGACTGATGGATTTTGGTCAAGGCATCACATAAGTCATTTCTTCACTTTTAACACAAGTTAGAAATTATATCCCATTTACTTAAACGAGCGATTTATATTCAAAAGCAACCTAGTAAGTAGTGTTTATTTTACTGAATGTTGATACAAGCACAGAGGTTTCTGTTCAAACTGTGAGTTGTGTTCTGACTTTGTGAGAAATCTTGCATTATTTGAAATGAAAATATGTTCTGAGTAAACACTGCTATCGGAATTCTCTATTTAGATTTAGAATAACTGTTTCACTGTAATTACTACTTTTATATTTCAGAGTACACTGAGATAGTTGAAGAGTAATAGACCCTTTAAGACAATATTAAAGGTGTGAAACAATGATGTTCAAAAGTGTCTTTTGTAGACCTGGTTTTCATTGTAATTGCCATGCTGCCAGTGGATAACACTTTGATTCATGGAGATTTGATATTTTATGAACCAGTATCTCAAAAATAGAAATAATGATTAGAAGATTACTTAAGTTACATAGTCTGATAACATCACTTAGAACTAACTAATGATTCAGAGGACTTTTACTGGTTATTCATGGAACTCAACTGTTTTTAGAAGCTAACAAAGTCTCTTCAAGTAGTTTGTTCTTACATTAAATTTCTCTAGCAATTCCTGGAGGATATGTGGGTATTTTGAAAAGTATATATCTTCAACCTAAACCGTTTTCTACATAAAAGTCAAATTGTCCTCTGTGTGTGTCCCCAGAACGAAGAATCCAGGTTAGGTTATAACAGTGGTAATCATAATTACGTAGCATCTTAGCATTATTTAACCCGAAGCTAATTGCTTTTCATAACAGACATAAATCCCCATTTAGAGAGAACTGAGCAAGTGGCAAGTACACCAACTGCTTGCATTTAAATAATTTGTCATAATAGTTTAACACAGGGAGTTTGAGTGCAGGTGTTTGAGATGTAATATTTGTTACATGTTTTTAAAGTTCTTTTTTTCTATTGTTTAGAAGAACATTGCCAAGAAATGTAGAACATTTAGACTAAAATAGGTTCTGCTCAAGCATGGTGAAACTCAGTCTGAGACGGGGACCAGGTCTCAATCTGGATCAAACGGGGAAAAGACAGACGCATGTGAATTGCAGCGTTTGAAATTTGCTGGAAGTTGAAATTTATTCTAAGCACATATAGTAAGATACTAAAATTTCCATTTTTATGTGACATAATCTGGCCATAGTGGCAAGAAGTAATTGTTTTTTTGTTTTTTTGAGACAGAGTCTCACTCTTTTGCCCGGACTAGAGTGAGTGCCGTGGCGTCAGCCTAGTTCACAGCAACCTCAAACTCCTGGGCTCAAGTGATCCTTCTGCCTCAGCCTCCCAAGTAGCTGGGACTACAGGCATGTGCCACCATGCCCGGCTTATTTTTTCTATATATTTTTAGTTATCCGATTAATTTCTTTCTAATTTTAGTAGAGGCGGGGTCTTGCTCTTGCTCAGGCTGGTTTCGAACTCCTGAGCTCAAACAATCCGCCCGCCTTGGCCTCCCAGAGTGCTAGGATTACAGGCCTGAGCCACCGCGCCCGGCCAATAATTGTTTCTTAATAGAACTGCTGGAAGAACTGTAGAATTATAGAATTTTAGAATTGGAAGGGATTTAAAAATTATTGAACAATAGTCTAACCTCCAAACCCTTCTATTGCATCTCTGGTAAGTGGTCATCCATTCTCTGTTTACAATTTACATTTAAGCAGTTATTCTGTTTAGGTCCTTTAAAATGGATTTCTAGATTAGAATAGAATCAGTTGCCACTCCTTTTATACTTCTTTATAATGCAAATGTAACTTCGTTTTGAACTGCTGCTTAGTTTGAAATATCACATTCCAAACTGAAGTTTTAAATTTTTAAAAAACAATTTAAATGTTTACTAATTGTATACCTGTAATATGTACTAAAAATAATTCTGTCATTGTGGTAATAGCATATTAGCAAAACTTTTTACTTGGAAGTCCAAGTATGAGGCGATTTTTTTCTTTTTAACTATAATTTGTGTGATCCCTTTATTAAAAGTATAACAATAACAGTAAAGGCATATGAATGTTTCACATAATGTGGACTTTTTAAGCTTAATATTCCCTGATCATCTTTTATTATTAATAAATCATATATATACACAACATCTACGGCTTTTATAAAGTCAGTAGTAAGCAACACAGTATATTTAAAAATCTGTTTGATCTATAAAAAGAAAACTCCATTTGTGTTACAGAATTTTAAAAAGATAGTCCACCCTGGACAGCATTTTTACCAAAAAACACATTTGCCTGCTTGGTCTTACTTTTCCTGGTATTGGGAGAGCAATGTGAATTGAGAGACATTTCGCTTGGCTGATGGTAACTGGTGTTCTGGGCATTCTGCTTTTATACGATGTTGTGTTTTAAAATACAGTCACTCACATGACAGAAGACTGAAGAGCAAACAGTGACTTTCAAACACGCAAAACAATTATAAGAAAAGCTTGCTCAAAGTAATGTTCTTATAATTCCATGTCTTGATGTCTTTTTCACCCTGGATATGGCTTTATTCTACTGATTTTTCTGAATGGTAAATATTTTTTAAACTAAAGATCCATTGAGAATTTTTATTCTTTTCTAAATTCAAAGTATTTCGTGTCTTGAGATTATCAAAATTTCATTTTTAAAATATTCTAAGGTATGCAAATAAACTTCATTGTTTAAAACTGGCTTTGGTGAGGTAAACTGCAGAATACCAACAATAACTGAATAGATGGATGACTTCCACAATGGCTGCATGAGCTCTGCTGACCCACTTTCCAGTGTACTGGTTAAAATTTTTTTTTTTTAAACAAGCATTTAAAGTCTCTGGAAATTGTCCTAAGGAAAGAAAGCAAATGAACAAACATTCAGGAAAATGTACTCAATCTCCATAAGAACATTAGGAGTCTGTGGCATTTCTGCCACACCCATTTTCTCCCTAACCAGCGCCGCCCCCATCCCAACTCAGTGCCACAGAGGCTCCCCTGAGTGTGACTCAGAAGATAGTGCTCTCTTTACCCCAACTCTCAAAGACTGGGATCTCCCTGGGAGGGGCGGGCTGCCGGTGTTTCTCATGCCCCTCCAGTTTTGTGTTGCAGAGGACAGTCTAGCCAAGAGGTGAGGGACTCCCTCTACCCAGGTCCAACTCAAGTTGGAGGCCGTACCCTAGGTGTGGCAGGCCCAGGACACAGGGGTCCTGATCAGCCTCTCCCTACTTCGCTCACAGGGTGGAGTTTCCATGCCAGGAGAGGGAAGCCAAGAAGAGCAGGCATGTCAGTCCTGGAGAGGCAGGCCGCTTCCTCACCCCCAGCTCCCGAGCACTGGCTCAGGTTTTTCCCAGGGGAGATACAGGTTATAAGAACAGAGAGCTCTGAAGCTTTCCCCAAAGGAATTGACTTTGGAACCATGTGGGGAAATTCAAGCCTAAGGGTGCTCTCAAAAACAATGGAGAATTCTGTGGTAAGCAATTAAGAGGAAGCTGGTAGCTCCTTGACAGCAATGGCTAAGTTGTAGGTTAGCTGATTTACCAGAGAGAGCCCGAGAAAGAAGGACCCTTCTGGGGTCAGATGAAACCTCAAAAACCAGCCTGAAAACCCAGCCCTGTGTAGCGGCCCAAATGCAATTGAATCAGACGGTGGAGCAGTGCACACCTCAGAGTATTGTCAAAAACAACACAGCAATCCAGTGGCAACCGGATCCTAACAGCTGAGTGTGGTATCACCAAAGGCAGGCCGGTTAACAGACCTGGGAAGTGGGCAAAGACAGCGCTCCTAAAACCGCTGTCCTCCCCAGTGACTATGTGCGTGCTCAAGGCTGCACTGTCTGTGAAATCAGAGACTTTACACCGAAGAAGATAAAAAATTCATTAAATTAGTCCAGCCAAGTAATGAAATAAAAGCACAAACAATGACAGCAAGCCCCAAAGATGGGGGTGGTTGGGTGGCTGGAATCGGTGCCTAGAAATCCTACAATATATAAATATTAACTCAAACTCTGTTCTGAAGCCACCAGTTTTCCCATCAACATCCCTTTTCTGTATGAGGAGCCCTCCTGTCTCCTTCGTTTTCTCTAATCTGAGCAGTTTTCCAGCCTTTCTTTGTTTTTTGTGACCTCGGGGGAAAGTGCACGGGGTTGCCTCGACCAAGCGAGAGCTGAGCGTGAGGATGGACCCTGTCCAGGAGCACGGGGCTGTGATGCGAATAGGTCCTTGCTGGGGGCCACAGAGGAGCAGGGGCCACATTGCTGTGGACGTGGCTTTCCCAGCAGCCGTTCTCAGCACAGATGCACCTCAGCAGTGGCCGTGGCCACCCCTCCCTGCACTGTGTTCCCCTGCAGATTAGGGCCTGCCTCAGCCTCCGAGGTCCTGCCTGCATCTCGCTCCTGCTTTAGTAGGAGGAGCCCAAGAAAGACATTACGGGCCAATCTGGGCATGGTGAAGTAGAGAGATCACTATGACAGATAAAAGGGATGTGGTTTATTCAAGCCCACGCTGGTGAAATGACTCACAGCTGCCATTCAGGAAGTGCCCGCTGCTACACTAAAGCCTCACAATGACCTTGTGGAATAGGTTTTAATACTAAAGCTCCAATATCACAGAGATGAGGGGACAGTCCCAGATGGCTTCGGAAGGGCACCCATGTGCTTGTCAAGAAGCTCGCCCTGCAGGTCTGACAGGCTGAGACCAGAGGTTGCAGCTAGAGGTCCCTAATTCTAAAAAGGCCATTTCCTAGCATAGGAAGTTCCCACGGCTATGGCTTCACCTAAGTGTTCCCACTGCATGCCCAGGTCCTCGCACAGAGTGTTAATATGGGAGGGTCCTTCTGTGGGGCACTCACGTCACGTGTTCAGCTGTCTTAGTCCATTTTGTGTTCCTATGAAAGAATAACTAAGTCTGGGTAATTTATAAAGAGAAGAGATTTATTTAGCGCAGGTTCTGCAGGCTGAGAAGTTCCAGGGCACGGCCCTGTCTTCTGGTGAGGGCTTCCATGGTGCAATGGTGGAGAGGCTTGAAGGGGAAGTGGACATGGGGACAAGTGTGACGAGGAGGAAACCTGAGGGGCCTTCTGGTCACTACCTGGAGAACAGCCCCACACCACTCACAAGGGACCTGCACCCAGAGCCCATGCACCTCCCACTAGATCTCGCAGCCAGCAAATGGTACAGCTGGTATTTGAAACTGGGGTTCCAGGTGTCAATTTTCCTGACTTTTATGAATCCCATCAGCTACACACTGCCTCTTAGTCTTTGCAACAAAGTATAGGACAATCTCCTCCTATACTTCCCAGCATTTCCCTATTCCAAGCATATGATGTTGCTAAAATGTTCATGTTACCCGAAGCAGCTAAGTAACAAACCAGAACAGTGCGTAACTAAAGGCCATAATCAGTGCTTGCTACACATAACATGACTGGCTGTTTGGTACCTTCTTGCCTTTGATCCATTGTTCTCCCAGCACCAGGGTGATGCCTCTGCCCTTTCTGGTCTCCTTGCAGGCCTGCCGCCCCTCCTTCGTGTCTCCCCTGGACTCGGCGGAGACTGTTTATTACGACGCCTACAGGAGGTTACTGGACTTAGTTGTTCACATGCTGTCTCTCACTACAACTCGATACCTGAAAGCGAGGGTCAGTCTTACTCACCTCAGTCCCCAGCAGGGTGCTCAGCACATAGTAAGCATTCAGCAGTCAAAGGAATTCCTAGGAAAAATTATCCATAAAATATCAGCGTTAAGACTATAAAAAAAGATAAGAAAACTATCCAAGACATGGAAATAAGGAAAAGGATAACTCCAAGTCCCCTCAGCGTCATCCCAGAGCATTATCTAACAGGCTCCTCAAAGACTATTTAGTTCTCTAGAACACTGTTCCTTTTTACTATTTACTGTTGATCACGACTAAGACTCTTTGACGTCACATGCTAACTTGTAGATTGTTTTGCTTATGGATGTGTGAGATTTCTGCTCAGTAGAAGAGATACCCCCAAAGGTTGCGGTTCTGTGTCCCGTAGGGTATTAATCTGTTTTGTGCTAATCCAGTCCTTGTATTCCGCATCTGTCTTTCAAATACTCTGAACCAGCCTTATCAACCCGCTGCTTCCCTCATGAATGAGTTAATAAACCTTTGGCATTTGCTCACTTTGTATTCATGTGGAAATCATGCTTTAATTTAAAAATAATTATACTTTGAAAGTTTTGGAGGCCCCATCAGAATGTCCACATGGACTCAGAATGAATTGAAAACCTCACGGGGTTTGACTCCAGGCATGTCTCTCCTTGGCTCCCCAATGAATCCAAAGTGGAAATACAACGAAACTTTCCTCGACTCTCTCATTCCTCCTCTCTCTTTTTTCTTCTGACCGTATGCTTTTACTGTGGTCAAGTCTGTTGGTCCTTTCATGGTTTGGGTTCTGTCCGTTTCCATAACTGGGTCCTGTGGCTGGTGTGTAGTGGATCACTAAGTCAGCGTCCATGAGTAGCCAGAGAACATCCTCTATATATCTGACTAGAATTTGTACAGGGCCAACAAATTATTCCTCATGGGTGACAGTAATATTCGAGAATCTATTTTATGTTCTGACCAGTCAGTGATCTCTGTTCAGATGCTGGGTATCTATTCTCTGTTGGGTAAGAGACAGCAAATAATGTTTTTATTTATTTGTTCCTCTGTGACTCCAAATTAATTAGGAAGATATCTTGTCCTTTGGACTGATGAGTTTTTGGTTTTTTGTTTACTTTTGACCAATGACTGATCCTGGAAAATTGAAGCTGTAAACACTCTGGCCATTTGGCTATAATTAAGAAAAGTCTTGCCTTTTCTTTGTGTGTGTGAAATATTTTCTTACCCCTGAAAGGTATTCATAAATTAGATGACAATCTCTTAAAATAGGAGCTGTCCTCTGATTTGGTTTGTAGACACTAATTAAGCACCTCCATGAATGTAGTGCTCCCAGAATTCCCAGCAAATGAAGAAACAGAATTTCTAATATGTTAAAAGTAATAGGCTTTTAAGAAAAACCTAGCCAGGAGTGGTGGCTCATGTCTGTAATCCCGGTGCCTTGGGAGGCTGAGGTGGGAGGATTGCTTGAGGCCAGGAGTTTGAGACAAGCCTGGGCAACACAGACCCCATCTCTGAAAAAAAAAAAAATGGAAAAATTAGCCAGGTGTGGTGACATGCAACTGCAGTTCCAGCTACTTGAGAGAGTAAGGCAGGAGAATCATTGGAGCCCAGCAGTTTGAGGCTGCAGTGAGCTGTGATTGTGCCACTGCACTCCAGCCTGGGCAACAGAGGGAGATTCAGTCTCTAAAAAAGAAAAACCTGCTCACAAAAACTGGTAGCTCAGAAGAAATTGTCTGTAAGAATCCAAGTTCACGTAATCAATGTGAATCCCACCTACCTGGGAGGGTGGAGTGGGAGGATCACTGGAGACCAGTTCCCTTTGAATGAACTTTTCTTTCTGCACATCTCTTTAGTCATGTTCATTTTAGCATCTTCAAGCTGATGAACTCTCTTCTTTTTATCATCTAGATCTAGATTCAGTTTACTGATGATGCTGTCTCCTTCATTTTGTTGTTTCGATAGCTGATCTCTCATCAACATCATGTCCTTTCCAGCTACTTGGTTCTGTTTGTCCAGTTCCTCCAACGCAGCTATCAGTGTTTCCTTTTCATTAATACTCTGATGAAGTTCTTCTTCCTCTGCCTCCAGAGTAAGTCTTAAGTCATGTAACTCTGAATCCAAACTCGTGTCTCTCATAGCTGTACTTTTGATTACTTCATACTCATTGTTCAATGTTAAAAGTGATGTCTGAAGTTCTTCCTTTTCTTGACTCAATAATGACTTCTCTTCTTCTAAAACTTGGACTTGCATTTTAAGTTTCAGATTGTCTGCAGTGAGACCGATACCCTGGTTTAAACTACTCAGTCTCATTATTTCATTTTCCACATCAGACAGCGCTTGGCGCAGTCCGAACACTTTCTCCGCTGAGGTGCTCTGCACAAGAATCCTTTCCTTTTGTGTCACAGCGTCACTGCACTGCAATTTCCCGCATTCCAATTTCAAGCTTTCACATCCTGCAATTATTTGTCTCTTCTCCACACTTAGCTATTCTTGTTCTTGCCTCAAAGTATCTCTGTCAGTTTCTACAGAAGATAACTTTTTATTTATGTCTTTTATTTTATCCTCAAGTTCTTCGATTTCTTTGTAGACTCTACTTTTTCAGTTTGTAGGACTTGGATATTTTTCGCATCTCATGGGTTTTAGAGTGATCGGTTTCTGTGACTCCAGAGCCACCTTGCTGTGACAGGTTTTTAGTTCTTCAATTTGTTCTTCGTGGTCACTTAACTCCTCTGGATGCCGACGACTTAAGTCTGTCAACTTCCGTTGATGTGCGTTCTGCAGTACTCACATTTCATGTTGATGGTCATCAATTTCTTGCCTTCGGTTTTCTTTAAGTTCCTTAACGATACCTTGCAGTTCGCAGATTTCATTTTGATCAGAGCTACGTGTTCCTTGTGCTTTAGAAACCTGAGCAAAATGCCTCCCATGGCCAACTACAGACTCGAGTCTTGAAACTTCATTTGATTGTGTTTATTTCTTGCTCTGATGAAATGATGTCAGCAAAGTGCGTGCCATCGTCATGGAGAGCTGAAGCATGATGGCTGAGCCCATAACCCGGGAGGCCGGCGCGGTGGTCGCTGCTGCAGCTCCAGCTCCCGCCCGTGCGGGCTGAGCAGTGACTGCAGTTTCAGCGGCTGACCCTGCAGCGATCTGTCTTGCTCTCAGGCGGCTGATTTCTCCCTCCTTCTGTTCTGGTGGATTTCGGTAAAGTGTAGATGCCGCTTTATTTGAAGCTGTGATGCTTCCTGCTTCTCTTCCAGAGCAGAGCAAAGTCTCTCGAGTCTTTCATTCTCCCATCTCAAGGCAGCACGATGGCTTCAGGTTCCTTTCTCCTGAAGGAGGTAATTCCCTTCCTTGTCCTCCCTGCCCCGCCCTCGGCACGGCCTTTATAGAGTCTGAAATCTGGCCGGGAGGGAAGCCGGGCTGCCCCTCACTGGACCCAGAGACCGGCCCGGGCCGGAGCCGAGGCCCCCACGCCAGGACGACATCGCTGTGGGTTTGGACAACGACCTGGTCGCTCCCCTCCCAGAAAAGCGCCCGTCGCCCTCGGACGATCCCGCCAAGTGTCCTCTAACCGCGGTCTCCGGGAGACTGAGTCGCTCAGGATGTGACGACACAAAGCGGGTTCCCAGGCAACGCCGGCGGGGGCGGGGCTCCCCCTAGTGGCGGGCTCTGCCTGGGGGCGCAGTGTCCTGCTGCGCTGTAGGGTGACCAAAATTAATAGTTTCCTGTGTATTTTGAAAGTTAGAAGGCTGGATTTTGAAATGGTCCTAACACAAAGAAATGGTAAGTATTAGAGGTGATGGATATGCTAATTACACTGATTTGCTCATTAGACATTGTATACATGGGTCAAGATGTCACACTGTACCCATCAATATGTACAAGTAAGTGTCAATTAAAAACATTAATGACAGCAAAAAAATAAAAAAACCTTGGGATGTCAGAAGGGAATTAACTTACCGCATTTTAGTTCAGTTGAATTCTTCAAAATATTCTAGAGAAAATACTTAAAAAATAAATGATTTAAAAACAGAAAATTGATACATCAAAGCAAACACAGCGTAAGGTGGAGGTTTTTGTTCTTAAAATACAGTTTCCCTCATGTTATTCCCTCACTCAAGGCTTTCAGAGGTTCCCTGTTATCCAAAGACCAGATCTGTTAGGTTGACATGGACGATCCTCCAAAACCGGCCTTGAGCTGTCCGTGCCGTGGCACCTCCACGTCTCAGTGCGGTGGCCGGATCAGTCCGGGCATCATCTCCGAGGTCCCTACTTCCTCTCTCCTGTGGTTGCTTTATTCCCCCTGCCCGAAATGCTCCCTTTCCTTCACCTCATTCCACTAAAACTCTTTCTCTCCTTCAAGGCCCTTCTGCACCCTTCTCCTCCCAATGGAACCATAATTTAATTGGTGAAATTTTAGAAAACAACAACAAGCCAGTTATAGCCTCTAGAAACGTTCCTAAGGGAATACACGAAGAAATATTTATTTAAGTAACTTTTGTTAGAAGCAGAGAGTTTGTGGCATTTGAGCCATGATCTGCTTCCATCCTCCTCACCCAGCTCGGTGGGAGAGAAGACCTGCCGTGCAAGGCTTGGGCCGAGAATCCATGGCTCACTTTTCCCACAACTCTTGGTCTAGGGCTGCGCTTTCACCCTGCGAGGGGCAGGACAGCAGCGACTTTTGCCACCCCAGCTCTGTGTTGCAGAAGCACTATTCCAGGCAGGAGTGGCTGAGAAAACCCAGGCTTCTCTCCCGTCACTAGGCCCCCAGCACTGAGTGAAGAAACAATGAGGTTCATGATTTGGAAAGGAGAGCTTTCTTTCTCATAAAGGGCTGCGGCCTCCGGGTGGCTATTCCGACACACTGGAAAACTGGGCCCCAGTCAGATGCGGGAACACATGTTTGAGGCAGGGACAAAGGGAACAGGACTTTATGCCGAGTGGGATGACCAGATATACATATTCAACAAGCCATAGAAGGAGTCATGAATATTTATGAAAGAGAAACATGTGCCTGCAGAATCAAGTTTTCTCCCCTTTTATGGGGTTCATGTTCAGAAAAGTCCACCCTTTAATATCAAAAAGGTGAAGCAAGGACACAAAACCCCTCTCTGCGCATGCTCTGCAGACGGGTAAAACCACTGCGTGGCTGGTGGTCCCTTGTCAGGAAACAATGCTGGTCTGGACCATGAGACTGATTTCTCTTTAGCCCTTATGAAAAAGCCCAGTGGCCATTAGCAAGGGAGAGGGTATAATGAGGCAAGTCTGCCCTCCAATCCCACCAGGGCTGGAAACTCAGTTTTAGGGTTTCTCTTGGGTCCCCTTGGCCACGAGGGGGTCTGTTCAGTCAGCAAAGGGTTTAGGATTTTATTTTAGTTCACATCACTCAGAGGGTAGAAGCTCTACTCCAGGTGTGGCGGCTGAGGACACTGTATTCCCATCACTCCTATCCCAGTTTGCCTGTAGAGTAGAGGTTCTAGGAGAGTCAAAGCAAGCTGACCAGGGGCTACCATCCCACCCAATGCCCACTGATAGGGCAGGGGTGTCACACTGGGACACTGGGCCATGGTCCCTGCTCCCAGCTCTAGTGCTTTGGTGCAGGTTTTGCCCAGGAGAAGGCACAGCCATAACAGAGAGCTGTGCAGCTCTTCCTAAGGAGACTGCCTTTACTGGGAACAGAGCGTGCACAGGTTTGCACCTAAGAGCATTGTCAAAGACAACAGGATTTACATGGTAAGCGATTAAGAGGAAGTGAAACAGTAGACCAGCCAGACGTTTTCCTGGGAGAACCAGAGAAAGAGACTGCTGAGAAGGGCCCTCCCGGTGTAACCACACCAGGATTGTTGCCTGCTCTGCAGTATATTACTACACCAAGACGCCAAGTTGCAGCAGAGAAAGAGGTTTATTCCCAAGCTCTACAGCCAAACGAGGAGGTGGGAGGAAACCTCAAATCCGCCTCCCTGAGGAGTTTGGGGATAGGCGTTTTAAGGGATTCGAATGAGTAGCGGCCCAAGATACGGAGATTGTTGATTGGTGAGAGAGCAGGGGAAGTCATGGGACAGGGAGACAAGGAAACTGCATTCTCAGGCTGATTCATTTGCTCTCTGGGGCCTTCACAGTGCTTGGCTTCCCTCAGCCATTCCCCTGGATTTCAGCATCTGAAAAACACTTACCAATTCTTAAACAAAAGCCTACGGTTCTGAAGTCATAGATCCTACCCGTAGGAGCAGTGGGGATGCAAGTGGTCGGTGCCTGGTGCTACCTGACTCGCAGGTAGTAAGCAGGTACAGGAAGTGGGCCCGAGTGCAGCCTGGCTGTGCTTAGTTACGGCTGTATTTCTGTCACTGCTCAGCATGTAATTCTTGTTAACCCTGTGATGATGCTTTCACCAGGGTCAAAACAGCTTCAGATGACGGCATCAGCACAACTTTAATGAAATTACATGATACCGTAAGCAAACTTTTCTCACCGTACTGTCAAAAACAGCAGAGGAACCAGCCAGCAACTAGCAGACAGTGACAGCCGGTGTGATTCTGGCTGAGTGAGCAGCCAGAGCTTAACTGCGAGGTCAGGGAAAGACACAGTCGTTTCTTCTTTTTCCTTTTCTTAACTGATTTTAAAGGAGATTTAAAAACTTATATACATAACTGCATTGTTGGGCCTATGCCAGATAGAAATATAAAGTATTTTACAATGGCTCAAAGAGGCTCGCGCATGCAAAGGTGTGCTGACTTCAGCACATGACACCAGACGATAACTGAAACACACAGGAGCAAAGGGACAGGGCAGAAATGGTGAATAAGGAGGTTGATGTAACAAACTACAGACACGTGCTTCCCCTTCTTCTCTCCATTTCTGTGAAAGACACAAAATTATCCAAGGTAATATTATGATGAATTGCTGGTTTGTAACATATACAGACATAACATGCATAACAATAATAGCACACAAACAGGGAGGGAGGATGTTGTAGATGTCTGCTGTGCAGTCTAGAGTTAAAAATGTGGCATTGTGCACTGAACAATTTACTGGGAGGATAGATCTTGTGCTGAACATTCTTCACACACACCCCCCAAATAAGAAACAAACAAACAAAAAACCCACAGAAGGACACAAGGGAACTTCTGGAGGGGATGGGCATGTTTATTTCCTTGATTGTGGTGATGGTCTCTTGGGTATATGTATATGTCCAAACTTATCACAGTATATACAAGCAAATATGTGCATTTTAAAAATATAAATTATACTTTAATAAAGCTGTTTAAAAAGGGGTGTGTGGGGCATAGATAGAACAGAGCTATATAGGAGTAAATTTTCTATGTCCCACTGGAAATAAGTCATTAAAAATCTGAAGTAGATTATAAATTAAGATATACATTATAATCCCTAGATAAACTATAAAGAATATAAGTAAAAGAACAGCTTAAAAATAGTACAGCAATTTAAAAAAAAGAAACAAAAAATGAAAAATAACAAAAAAAACCCAAACAAAAAAAGTATAGCAAAGGCACAAAAGGGACACAGAACATACACATGACAGAAAGCACATGGCAGACTCTAAACCAGCCACATCAACAGTAACAGTGAACATGAATTTGCTGTTGAATAATCTAATAAAAGGCAGATATTGGAAGACTGGATATAAATAAAGTGATCCAAGTACATGTTCTCTACAGGAAATGCTTTAGATTTAAAGATATAAATAGGTTGAAAGTGAAAGGATGGAAAAGATGTACTATGCAAGCAACAATCAAAACAGAGCTGGAGTGGCTACACTATCAGACAAAATAGACTTCAAAACAAAAATGTTACTACAAATAAAGAGGGGAATTTTATAAAAATAAACTTGTCAATTCATCAGGAAAATAACAGTTATAAGCATATATACAACTAATAACAGAGCACCAAACTACGTGAGGCAAAAGCTGTCAGAAATGAAGGGAGAAACAGACAATGCAATAATAGTAGTTGGAGACTTCGATTCGCCACACTCAACAATGGCTAGAACCACAGGCAGAAGAAGATAAGGAAATAAAAACTTGAACAACACTATAAATTACTAGACTTAACAGACATCTATAGAACTTTCCACCCCAACGCAGCAGAGTACATATTTTTCTCAAGTGGACATGGAATATTCTCCAGGATAGACAATTATAAAGTCTCAATAAATTTAAAAAGGTTGAAATCATACAATGTATATTCTCTGATCCTATGGAATTAAATTAGAAATGAATAACAGAAGATAATCTGAAAAGTTCACAAATATGTGTAAATTAAACAACACACTCTTAAATAACCAATGGGTCAAAGAAGAAATCACAAGGGAAATTAGAAAATACTTGGAGATAAAAGAAAACAAAACTATAACTTATAAAAACTTACGGCATGCAGTTAACGCAGTGCATAGAGGAAATAGCTCTATGAGCACCTATATTTAAAAAAGAGGAAATATCTGAAGCTAATAACCTAATCTTCTACTTTAGAAGCTGTAAAAAACCCCAGGCTAACAGAAGGAAGCAAATAATAAGGATGTGGATGGAAATTAATAAAATATAGAATAGGAAAAAATGGGGGGATCAATGATGGCAAAAGTTAGGGCTTTGAAAAAACAACAAAACTGGCCAACTTTTAGCTAGACTAAGAAAAAAAGAAGAATGAAATGATTAAAACCAGGAATGAAAGAGGGAAGCAATCTCTACTGGTCTTACATAAATAAAAATGATTTTAAGAGAGTATTTTGAACAGCTCTATGCCAAAATTTAGACAACTTAGATGAAATGCCAACTTCCTAGAAAGACACAAAGAGACCTGTAAGAAGTAAAGAGATTGAGTTAGTGCTATGGTTTGAATATGTTCCCCTAAGTTAATGTGTTGGAAACTTAATCCCCAATGAAACAGTGTTGGGGCATGAAGCCTAAGAAGCGGTGATTAGGTCATTAGGGCAAAGCCCTCAAGAATGCATTGATATCATTATTACAGGAGTGGGTTAGTTATCACAAGGGTGGGTTTGTTATAAAAGCAAGGTTGGCCTACCCTTGCTCTCTCTCTTGTGCTCTCTTGCCCTTCTGCCTTTCACCATGGGAAGACACAGCATGAAGACCTTCACCAGCTGCAGGCCCCTCAACCATGGACTTACCAGTCTCCAGAATTGTAAGAAATAATATTTTAAAAATAAATTACCTAGTCTGAGATATTGTCTAATAGCAACAAAAAATGAACTAAGACAATTAGTAATCAAAAAGCTTCTCACGAAGAAAAGACTAGGATCAGATAGCTTCACTGGTTAATTCTACCAAGTATTTAAAGAAGAATTAACACCAGGCCTTCAAAAATTCTTTCAAAAAATAGAAGAGGGTACACTTCTCAATTATTCGCTGAGATCAATACTACCCTAGTTCTAAAACCAAATAAATAAATCACAAGAAAAGAAAACTAAAGACCAATATCTCTTATAAATATAGATGTACAAATTTTCAACAAAATACTAGCAAACAATCTGTAAACATACAAAAAAGATTATACACTATGACAAAATGGAATTTATCCCAGAAATGCCAGATTTTTTGTAGGCACATATTGGGTCTTGCATTTTTTTCCTTAAATGTAGTTTGCCAACCTCTGCCTATTAATTGGTACATTTTGACCATTTACATTTAATGTGTTTTTTGATATGGTTGGGTTTAAATCTACCACCCTATTTGTTTTCTTTTCTTTTCTTTTTTCTTTTTTTTTTTTAAGAGAGAGTCTCACTCTGTTGCCCAGGGTAGAGTGCCATGGCATCAGCCTAGCTCACAGCAACCTCAAACTCCTAGGCTCAATCCTCCTGCCTCAGCCTCACGAGTAGCTGGGACTACAGGCATGTGCCACCATGCCTGGCTAATTTTTTCTATATATATTTTTAGTTGTCCAGGTAATTTCTTTCTATAATTTTTTTTTAGTAGAGATGGGGTCTCATTCTTGCTCAGGCTGGGTCTCAAACTCCTGAGCTCAAATGATCCTACCGCCTCAGCCTCTCAGAGTACTAGGATTACAGGCGTGAGCCACCACGCCTGGCCTACTATTTTTTTTCTATTTGTTCTATTTTTATTTGTTCACTTTCTCCTCTTTTTCTCTCTTGTTTGGTGTTAATTAAATGTTTTATTATTCTATTTTTGTCTTTTCTTGGCTTATTAGCTATGCTTTTTTTGTTGTACTATTCTAGTGGTTGCTTTAGGGTTTATAGTATACATGTTTAACTTGTCACAATCTATCTTCAAATAATATTATATCATTTTTTGAAAAAGCCACAATGACCTTTAAAAAGTGCTAACTACAAAGGATTGACAAATTAGACTATATTCACATTAAGAATTTTAATTCATCAAAGGACTCCTTATAGAAAACAAAAAGATAACTCACAAACTGAAAGAAAATACTTGCAGTACGTATAACCTAAAAACAATCTATCATAAGAGTATTAATATGTATCTTCCTTATCAAAAAAGGCTACCCAATAGAAAAATGATCCAATGATATGAATAGGAGTTTCAAAGAAGGAGAAATATATTTGGGTAAAAAACATATGGGGAGATACTCAATCTCAGCAATAAACAGAGAAATAGAAATAAAGACCATAATGGCCTGGCACAGTGGCTCACGCCTGCAACCCTAACACTCCGGAAGGCCTAGGCAGGAGGATCGATTGAGCTCAGGAGTTTGAGACCAACCTCAGCAAGAGCGAGATCCCATTTCTACTAAAAATAGAAAGAAATTAGCTGGACAACTAAAAATATATAAAAAAAATTAGCCAGGCATGGCGGCACATGCCTGTAGTCCCAGCTACTTGGGAGGCTGAGGCAGGAGGATCGCGTTAGCCCAGGAGTTTGAGGTTGCTGTGAGCTAGGCTGATTCCTGGGAAATAGGACAAGACTTTGTCTCAAAAAAAAAAAAATCATAATGGGATATCATTTTACACCCACTTGATGGTCAAAAATAAAGAAGTCTGACAATACTAAGTGTTGGAGAGATGTGGACCAATGTGATAATTTGTATATTGCTAGTGAGAGAGTGAATGGGTACAATAATTTTGGGGAAAAAAATTGGCACTATCTCGCAATGTTTAATATTTACATAACTCATAAACTAGCAAATCTATTACATTTATGTGCCCAAGAGAAATTCTTGCACATATGCACAGAGACACATATAAGAATGTTTATGGCAACACTAGAAATAGAAAATGAAGGAAACATGAAAAGAAAGGAAGGAAGGAAGAAAGAAACAAAGAGTCCAAATGATCATTGATAGGAGAATGGGTAAATTGTGCCTTAGTCACACAATAGAATATTATGCAGCAATGAAAATAAACAAATTAGAGCCAATGCAACAACATGCGTAAATTGTTGTAGCAAAATAGTATGAAAAATAGCAAGTCCTAGAACACAATATATAGTTGTATACCCTTATTCTAAAGTACAAAACCAACAAACTTAAATAATATATTGTTTAGCCTAAGGTATATATTGTATACCTTAGTTTTTAAAGAAGGTAGTTATGAGTAATACAAAATTCAAGACAGTGGTCATCGCTGAGGGGGAGGCAAGAAAATTGGACAAGGTGAGAGACTCGGTAGGTGCAGTTTCTTAGTAATCTCATTCCTGGACCGAGTGGGTTCACGGGTGTTTAATACATGATTAAAGCAAGCTAATATAAAAAATAAATAATACAAGTTAAATGAAATCGATATGGGAAAGTGGACCCCAAAACTGGGGTCCATTTGAAGGCCAAGTGGGTTCTTGGCTTCATGCAGGAAAGAATTCAAGAGCGAGGTGACAGAGTAAGGCAAAAGCAAGTTTGCTAAAGTAAGAAAAGAAAAAAAGGCTGCTCTGTAGGCATGGCAGGGGCTATCTTTCAGAGCAACAGAGAGTAGCAGCTTGTGAGTTTCTGGGGTCTTATTTTGTACTTTTTAATTGTATGTTAAGCAGAGGGAGGATTATTCATAAGATTTCTGGGAAAGGGGTGGGGAGTTCCTGGAAATGAGGGTTCCTCCTCTTTTAAACCATTTAGGGTGACTTCTGTGAGTTGCCATGGGATTTGTAAATTGTCATGGCCCCGATGGGAGTTTCTTTTAGTAGCTAATGCGCTATAAGCAGGATATAACGAACTGTGAGGGTAACCTGAGGGCATTTTTCATGGTCATCTGGGTTCTGGCTGGTTTCTCCACTGTCCCTTGTTTTATCAGAGACCTTGGTTTGGGGCGTATGAGTCTTTATGGAGCAAGGCTTGCCTGTTCCTATCTCAAAATGATTAATAAAAAAAGAGGTGCATACATAACCAACGATGAGAGTGGGTTTTAAACCAAGGATTTCAGTTAATTTTGTGCACTGGAGGATCCAAAAACAAAAAAGGAGAAAAATAACAACAAATAGCTCATTTACTAGTGGTTAATGCATGTTAGGCACTTTGCCAAACACTTTATGCCATTTAATTCTCACACCTCAATAAGTCAGGGAGCTACTAGTATTATCCTCATAGTAACATCTTGGACTACTGAGAGACAGAGAGGTTAAGTAAGTTGTTCAAAATCACACAGCTGGAAAGAGGCAAAGTTAGGATCTAAACTCTGGCAGCCTGACCTGAAAACTGCACCCTTAACTGTCATGTTGTACTGACTCCTCTGAAAAGTAAGAAAAAAGAAATGGTCTCAACTGTAGATGACACATGTGTGTGATGCAGAAAACCAGGCATGTTTATCCATGACACTATTCTTTATAAAAGCAAACAATCTGGAAAACCAGGGCTTACCAGGGTCCAGACTCTTAGGAATGAGAATCAGTTACACATTTTGAACATCTCAAATTCCAGCCTCCCCCGAGGAAGGATTTTAAATACGAGAAGCAACCTGGAGATGACTTGAACTTATTTGCACAAATTTCAGGACATGTGAATAGTTTACAAACATTCCAGCAAAACTAAGTAACATTTAAGGACCCAGTCTCTAAAGCACTCACCATTTCTTGGTGTATTATAATTTTCTACCAAAGCTTCTGTTGAGGCTTTTTCACCTAAAAGCTGCCAACAAATGAATTATGCATCTGAGGACAGAGAACTGAACTTTTTGTTCTGTACCTTTTTCTCAGGGAAGTTTCTCAGGGTGTGAGCAGCAAGCCCTTGAACTTGCTTCTATTGTCTTTGGAGAACGGGGTCACAGCTATTAAAGAAGGATGAGTTTACTTCATTCATAATCAAATGGGCACACACAAAACCTGGAGCAAAGAATTGTCTCTCCCCATCCTCAAAGCACTCCAGACTTAGTCTATAGTTTTAGATAATTTCTAGAAGATGTCAATGTCAATAACCCTCAATCACAAACAGATGCTTTAGAGGCTAAAACATAAGGTATGTGGATGACAGGTGCAAATGTTAACATCTACGTTGTCTTAACAGTTTACATTTCAAGTTATTTAAGTTGTAAATTGTTTAAATATTGGTCTCTATTTTTGTTTTTTATTTCAACTGAAATTAAAGTTTAAAATCTTTTTGAATAAGTAATGCGTGTCTGTGGTATCAGACTCCAATGATATAAAAGGACACACAGTGATCAGTAAGTAGGCCATTCTCTCCCTACCAGGCCCCCCATCCCTCCTGAGGTCACGGTTAACAATTTCTTATATGTCTTCCAAGAATTTCATTTATTTGTAAAAAAAAAAAACAAAAAAAACCGGCATGTCTTCACCACTAGTGCTTTTCTATAATCACTATTCCCAAAGAAGAGCAGTTTGTGGTTGCTTAAAAATAAAATAAAATAAATTCCAAGAAAATGTGGAAATTTTCCGTAACATAGGCTCTCGGGGTGTGTGTCCTCAGGCCATGATTGAAAGATAATCTTTATGAGAAAACACTGGTTTGAGAAAAAGCTTAGTAGGGGTGGTGCTGAGCAAGGATGCAGGCAGACTGGAAGTCTGTCTCTGTTATTTAGTCACGTCTAAGATTGTGACACAATTTGAAATTCTAGCTTCTGCCCTCGTGTCCTCCATCTTGCTCTCTTCTCCTTTTTTAAATACAGTTTTCCTCCCATTTAAAAATACAAGTATACATTTTAATTATTAAATGTCATGTTTCAGCTTCTTAATTACAACATGTCCGTTTGAAACAAGCTGATTAAAAAATGGGCAAGAGACTTATGTATTCATGTCTCCAAAGAAGATATACACATGGCCAGTAAGCACATGGAAAGACGCTCAGCATCACTAATCATTCGGGAAACACAAACTCAAACCACGACGAGGTACTGAAGTGGAAAATTCCACTGACAAGCCTCCACCCATGCCATCTCCCCTAACCGCTGTCACTCTTGCCTCTGTAAACTGCTTGCAGGTGCCAAGGTGGCTCAAGACCCTGCGCCCGCCCAAGTCAACCTCACTGAACTGTGCCCCGGTCCCTCAGGAAACGAAATGTATAAAAGACTTCTACGTTCTTCGTTGGGGCTCAGAGTTTGGGAGGAGAACCCCCTCTGAGCCCGCCGGCCTAATACACCCCTGTTTTGCCATACTTCCGTGTGCCTCTCCGTGTGTTCCTGGTCAATTCTGCTGTAACGGCATCACCTCATACCCGTCAGGACAACTATCAAAAACCGGAACGTCGCGAGAGCCGGCGAGCGCCCCGGAAACCGCAGAAACCGCAGAGCGCGTCGGGGGGAAACCGCAGAGCGCGTCGGGAAACCGCAGAGCGCGCCGGCGCTGGGAAGGGAAAATGGCGCGGCTGCTGCGAGAGACAGTCCAGCAGTTCCTCAAAAGATTAAAAATAGAATTGCCGTGTGATACGATGCAGCGAGTCCCCTTCTGAATATGGAAAAGAGTCAGAGACTCGAAGAGATATTTCTACCCGTGTTCACAACGTCATTATTCACAACAGCCGAAAGGGGCAGCGGCAGGGCGTCCGTGGACAGACGGACGGCAAACACCGTGGCGCGGACACACAATTTCATTCAGCCTTAAGAAGGAAGGAAATCCTGACCGTGCTACGACTGACATGGATGGCCCTCGAGGACATTATGCTAAATGCAGTAAACCAATCACAAAAAGAAAAGTAACGTATGGTTGCACTTCTGCGACGTCCCTAGAGTCGTCAAATTTACAGACAGAAAGCAGCACGGGGCTTGCCGGGGCGGCGGCGGGGCGAGACCTGGCTGCGGGCGGCGTGATCGCAGCTGCAGTTTGGTGAAGCGAGCTCTGGAGATTCCTTGCGCACGGGAGAGAATGTTCGAAGCAATGCTGAACCACACACTTAAAAATGGTTAAGGTGTTGAATTTTATATTAAGTGTTTTTAACCACAGTTTTTTGGGAAAATGAGTTTCTTTCACGGAACAGTATAATTGCTTAAAAATGCCATCCTCATCTTTATTATTACTGTTATTCATGAGTAAAACACTTCTAGACAGTGAAATCTTTTTCATTCATTTTCACAAGTTTTGACTATATTTTGATATGCATTATCCTAAGTCCAAGGTTAAATTCTGATTTATGCAATGATAGGTAAAGATCAGATTTTATGTTGTTCTGCCATGTGTAATTCTAACAACTCAGAAATGCTACTTTTTAACTCTATAATAACTTTAAAATTTTTTTTTTTTCTTTTTTTGAGACAGAGTCTCACTCTCTTGCCTGGGGCGAGTGCCGTGGCATCAGCCTAGCTCACAGCAACCTCAAACTCCTGGGCTCGAGCAATCCTACTGTCTCAGCCTCCCGAGTAGCTGGGACTACAGGCATGTGCCACCATGCCCCGCTAATTTTTTCTATATATATTTTTAGCTGTCCAATTAATTTCTTTCTATTTTTGGTAGAGACGGGGTCTCGCTCTTGCTCAGGCTGGTCTCGAACTCCTGAGCTCAGGACGATCTGCCCGCCTCGGCCTCCCAGAGTGTTAGGATTACAGGCGTGAGCCACCACGCCCGGCTATAATAACTTTTAAATTTTGTTTTGGTGTCTTTATTTTTGCATAAAAAGTTTTGTAGAAGGGGAAAGAGATCTTAGTCTGAGGATACCAGTACCAGTCTGGAATTTTCAAATTTCTGGTCTGTCATAACTTTTTATTTTTTTAATTTTTATTTTTTTATAGACAGAGTCTCACTTCTCAGGCTGAAGTGCAGTGGCACAATCATAGCTCTCTCTAACCTCCAGCTCCTGGGCTCAAGCGATCCTCCTGCCTCAGCCTCCCGAGTAGCTGGGACTACAGGCACATACCACTACACCTCTCTAATTTAAAATTTCTTTTTAGAGATGGGGTCTTGCTGTGTTGCCCAGGCTGATCTTGGACTCCTGGCCCCAAGCGATCCTTCCACCCCAGCCTCCAAACTGCCAGCATTTGTCATAAGTTTTAACAATTCGAAATTGTTGAAATCTTCTTAAGGAGCTTATATCTTCTGATATGTGAAGGGCTTTCCAAAAGTAAAAGTGGAAATAAGTTTGTCTATTCATCTTTTTGTCGGAGGGCAGAACCAGAAACAATGAATGATGCACAGATTCGACCCTGTATGAGGAGAAGCATTTTAACAATTAGGACCTGGACTGCTCCATGAGTGATGAGTTCACCATCCTGGGGTTAAAGAAGGGGAGCCTGAGTGATCATTGGCTTGGGACACTGTAGAAGGAATTCCTGATTTGAGAGGAAAGCTGTTCATTCTGAAACAAGGTGGGACTAAGGGCACATGGCTTGAAGGAAAGGAATTGGTCACTTTATAAACAGTTGTGGCCAAGCTCCAGGACACCCAGAGTCTTCTTGTATGTTGTTGACCTGAGACCTTTTCTCAGCCTGGGCACAGACCCTCTGGAGCAGATACTGCAGTCTCTGTGGGCCCTGGGCATCCCGGAGCCTTTGATTTCTGGGTGGGCTCAGAGTTTTTGTGGTTCTGGCTTCCCCTGGGCATGAACCATGATGCTTTCAACATGGGCCTCAACAGAAGGGCAATATGATTTCACCAGGAGGTCTTGTCCCAGCCCTCTCTGTACAGATAGCATCATCCTTTCTGGCTGCCCCATGTCTTTGTATATTTGGGGAATTTCCTCTGTTATGAGTACTGGCCGGAGACCAATTCCATTGGCAAGGCCAAAAATGCCAGAAAAATGGCTGCCAACTTAATAATGACATGATACCTTCTTATTACCAGGAATTTTCAGTCTATATACTCATCAAAAGTGCTTTCTCAGACTTGTTTAGACATATATCATCATATATCACTTTTGGAAGCATAAAAAGAAAAATATTATCACAATAGATTGCCTAAGGTGTTCCTGAAACTTCTCACCCAAAGTGTGATTTTTTAGAGCCCTTGACAAACATTCTTTCCCCACACAACATTGTTGTCTGTTACTAACCGGCTTTGGTGATGGAGCATTTAAGAGAGGGTTTTACTAGTGTCCCCTGAGGTTTCTTCCAAGTGCCTGATACCACCTTTTCAAGCTGTGATGCTAACACTTTACCACAAGATGTTAATGGAAGATTCTCAGACAACAACCAGAGCTCACCTTCTTTCCTCAGATGGACCTTGAGATGGCTTGTGGACAGAACTGTTTGGGGTTGCAGTTTTCCATCATGCCAATGGGAGCATCAGCCAAGTTTGGGTATATCCAGGAGATGGCAACTGCCATGTCTGTTACCTGGCCAACAGCAGCGATAAGGCACCATCTCCTGGAAGATGTTCCTGATTTCAAAAGATGTTAAAAGTGAACAAAAATGTGTATAAGAATCGATGCAATGTGGTCTTTCCTTTTCTGTGTAAGTTAGCTGATTCCTGTTTACTTACAACTAAGAACCTTGACTGATACACTCTCTGACTCACACAGTCAAATTAAACACTCATCATACCTAGGGTCTTAAAATCAAACTCGTTTAGGGATGTGGTGCTCAGAGGATCCACACTGTGCCCACCCTGCCCCCTTCCAGACTCTACCATCTAAGGCAGGACTCCTGGCTGGTGCTGGGTCCCCACTCTCCATCTCGAGGGGATCGTGTAGGGCACGGCGACTACTCAGTCCGCTCAAGCAGGTGTGTCACAGTGGCCCTGTCAGCTGACTAGGCACGGGAAATTTGGGCTTCTTGCCTAAACTCCACTGATGATTTTGGAGAGATTTCAACAGTTGATCAGCTTCTGGCTTGGGACAATTGCTGCGTGCTGAGCGTGAGGACCATTGCTTAGTTCCTCTGTCACTATTTATTTGAAACCCTCCGATTCTTTCTTTACTTTTGGAATGTCTATTTTTCACATGTGTCCAGAGAAATCACTTTGCCCCTACCTCACCTTTTGCCTTGGGGAACCTGTGGCAGAACGAGGTCATTTGTAAGACATTTGGGGGGACTGGACGTTCTCCTGATCCAAGATGCCTGGATGTTTGTGCGCTGGCCCTTATGGGGCTGCTGTCGCATGTTCTGATAGATGACACTGCCGATCAGGGCAATGGCTGCTTACTAACATGCGCTTTACTGACATGCGTGTCACTAAGTCATTCGACAGGTCCCATCAATTGAAAAGACACCAACACAGAATGTAAATAATGCATAGCCAGGTGCCGTGGCTCACACCTGTAATCCTAGCACTTTGGGAGACTGAGGCGGGAGGATCACTTGAGGCCAGAAGATTGAGACCAGCCTGGGCAATAGCAAGACCCAGTCTCTACAAAAATTTAAAAAATTAGCCAGGTGTGGCTAATTGCACACCGGCAGCTCTAGCTACTTGGGAGGCTGGGCTGGGAGGATCACTGGAGCCCAGGAGTTCAAGGTCAACCTGGGCAACAAAGTGAGACCCCATCTCAAAAACAAACAAACAAAAAACAACCCTATAATGTAATTCACTAGATCAACAGAATAAAGGACACAAACCAAATAGAATTGTCAATATATGCAGGGCCAAAAAGATAAATGGTAACACATATTCATGAAAATATCTCTTAGAAAGTAGCACCACAGAGTACTTCTCAATAACATCAAAGACTGTACAAGGCTGCTGGTTTTCACCATTTCTATTCGACATCGTACTAGATCCTAGAAAGCATGGTAAGATAATGAAAATAAATATGAATTTGAAAAGAAATAGTGTCAAAATGTATAGGAAATATGGTTGCCTTAATAGAAAATCCAAAAGAATGTACAAATAAACTGTTAGGAGTTAATGAAAGAATTTAACAATGTTGCTGGACACAAAATCAAAATAAAAAATAGACTGCATTAATATAGTTCAGTTAGGGTATCAAAAAACTAATTAGAAAATGTTCAGCTGGGCATGGTGGTGGCACCTACAGTCCTGGCTGTGTAGAGGCTGAGGCAGGAGGATTGCTTGAGCCCAGGAGTTGGAGGCTGCAGTGAGCTGTGATGATGCCACGGCACTCCAGCCTGGGTGACAGAGTGAGACCCTGTCTCGAAAAAAAAAAAAAGAAAAGAAAAAGAAGTTATCTAAATGTCAATCAAAACAAATGAGAACAAATTCTGGCATACACATTACATGGATTTCTAGACAACAGTGAAAATAACTACACTGGTCAATATGGATAAATCTCATAAAAATAATGTTGGTTAAAAAAAGTAACCCACAGCGGATTACATACAGAAGGATATCATTTATAGAAGCTTTATGCAAAACATACCGGTATTGCTTAGCGATATACATACATATGTACAAAAAATTAGGAAGAAAGGTGTTGAGGTGATGAACATACAGTCCAAGGTAAGGGATATTTCTGAACAGGAAGGGATGCAGGTAGGGAGGGTGTACAGGAGATTTCAAACTTTATTGACAATATTTTATTTCCTAAGCTGGTGGTGTGCGCGCAGACGTTCGTGGTGTTATCCTTTACGCTGCACACCTCCCAGGAAGAAGTTTTTAAATTACAATGAACAGCCAGCAGGTGGCAGGGAATGCTCGCTATTTGCTGTGTCTGGCAGCATAAAACTTTCCTAATCACATACAAATAATGCCTCCTTTAAAGACACCGATCGCATATGACACTCCCCAAAGTAAAATAAATCAGTCAGGGGGACCATTGTTTGCTCGTCCCTGTGTGTCTGCACTAGGGTATGCGTTGTTCCTAAGAATAACACGGTGGTCTTTCCTTCAGAACTGAAGAAACTTTCCAGTGGGGCAACCCTGGCTTTTATTCTCCTGGTGCCACAACTGCAAAGCTTCTGTGACACAGGCTGTCACTGCAGGGTCCCGACAGCAGAGGGTCAGCTCAGCACGCCCTGTGCGCGAGCGTGTGAGCAAAAGCTGCAGCCGTCTCGTCCCCACGAGCTTCTTCCTCCCTTGGGTGCAGACCCTCAACCGTACAGAAATCTCCTTTCCACCCACTCTGAACAACTTTCTTCTCGTTTGGGGGGAACCCAATTGCCACAGAAATGAAACATTTATCCTACTTTATGTAGAGCAACTAAGCAATACCGACCAGCTCTATAAAAAAGATCCATCTGCACGTTTTCCTAAGTAAAACAGTGATCCTCTACCCAAGAGATATTCTATTTTCTCCTAGAGCAGGGTTAGAATATTGAGGATCATGGGTCTTAAGATATGTTTTGTGGGGCTACAGCTATTTGAAATGTGTTTTAATTGGTCAAAATTCAAAATCAGGAGCGATCACATCAAATTAAGATTTTAGGTTTCCCTGAAAAAATCGGACATTCTGGCAACACCATTCCATGTGGCGGCCCTGTCCCTGGAAAGGGCGTGTGCAGGTCGCCTCACCCAGCCCTTTTCCTCAGGGTTATTCCTTGTTTGGTCTTGACAAAGTTTCTCTCCTTAACCAAACTCTGGCCAGGTCCTCTGAGCCCTTTCACCGCGAGACCCCAACCTCGGCCCAGAAAGAGCTGAACGAAACACTAACGTCATTTCCATCTGCTCAAGGCCACATCCCTAGGATGACTCTAGCCCCCCGCCCCCCCCCCCATAACGCGCCTGCCTGAGGAAACTCAAGGCTGCCAAACGAATTTACTGTTTGTTCCAGCCAGCACCTGAAGACAGGCGCCCTGTCCCCAGCCTCTGTGGGTGGGCAGGAGCCTAACTTGGACAAGCGCCAGCCAGGCCAGCCGGCAAACCCAGATGGGCTCCACGCGGGCCAAGCCCTCCCTGCCCTCATTCCCTCCGAAGCTCCAGGTCGCCTCTGGCCAGGTCGAGGCTGAGTTCCATGCGGCCGGACCCTTCCCTAAGCAGCGGTGCGCTGCCGGCTGAAACCCGCTCCCGCCGCGCTCCCGAGCCCTGCCAGCGCAGCAGCCTTCATGCAGCTCGCGCTTGAAACTAGTGGACGTTCTCCTCCCACCCCCATGTGTCACCCACCTTCTGTCTCTGTCACCCATGACGTGAGCACCTTAAGGATGCCAGGTCAGTATTTCCAATCATCTGTTTTGTTGCCATTTTCTTAAAAATCATTCTTATCATACTTTTTTTTTTAAAACAGCTAAAGAGAAGAAAGTAACTTAGTTTTCTTCTTTCCTCAGCTACATCACCCATGTCAGCCCAGATAAACGACTGGGCCAAAAATCTCAGTCAGCGGGGGTTTATTGAGCCAAGACTTCGAGGACACGTCTGGGGAAAACATGACCGCAGAGAAGCTGTGGCTATTTTTTCTGAAGGGGAGGTTGGGACCTTTAACGTTTTAAAGGCATATAGAGAGAAGGAAAAAGGCAGGAGAGGTGGGGGCTGACGAGGTAGCGGCTGCATTTTCGGGAGGCCCAAGAAATCTACGTTTTACATAAAATAAGGGAGTGAAGGAATCATCAGTTATGTAGATATCCCTGGGTAGGTGGAAGAATGTCTGATCCTGTCGTTTCCAGTTTTGTTACCTGTAAGACAAACTCACAATTCATTAATAATGCGGAATCGGACAGGCTTTGGTTTTTGGTGCTAGACACAGCACAACTGCACGTCTATGTTTATGGGAGGTTGGCAAGAAAGTCCCGTAATGAGTGAGCTGTGGGCAGCTCTTCACCGTGCCTGAGGCTGTGGTTTTCTGTTTATACCCATGAGCTTCAGAAGCCTAAGTTGCCTGTATTCTTTTCTTCTCTGAAACTTCGAGTAAATTCTCCACGAGGATGTCACAAACTCATGCATTTGCTGGAAAGCTGCATCGTCTATAGAAATTTATTTTTTCTCCATATGTGTAATGCATAAGAACTGTGATATTGGAGGAAAGTAAGTTGTATCATCACTATATAGGACATTTACAGAAAAAAGTACTCAACTGTTACCGTTACCAAAAACTTGGCACTTGTCCTCAAGGCCACATTAGAAGAATGAGAACAAATGGTTTGAGGAGAAGAAAAAAGCTTATTACTTTGCCGGCAAAGGAGGAAAAATGGTAGACCTTCTTGTCTCCTAAGCAGAAATACAGAGCTTTTAAAGGGAGTGCCCTCAGTTCTAGGTT
Organism: Indri indri; assembly: GCA_004363605.1. Classification (NCBI taxonomy): domain Eukaryota; kingdom Metazoa; phylum Chordata; class Mammalia; order Primates; family Indriidae; genus Indri; species Indri indri. Next base: position 107,755 of record RJWJ010000999.1, on the reverse strand, counting down.
TTGTGGTTAACTATTCTAATTGTCCCATCTCTGCCAAAGACAAAGCCCCACTGGGTCCACCTGGGGGCTGGCACTGGCCTGGGACAAGAACAGAAGGCTTTCTCCCTGCCCCTCCCAACCACTGGCCTGAGGCAGGGATGCAGGTTTCAGTTTTCAAAAAGGAGGATGTTCCTGAGACTGGCCTTTATCAAAAAGTCCCAAAACAATAAATGTTGGCATGGATGCGGAGAGATAGGAACACTCATACACTGCTGGTGGGACTGCAAACTAGTGCAACCTCTGTGGAAAGCAATATGGAGATACCTTAAAGAGATGCAAGTAGAAGTACCATTCGATCCAGCAGTCCCATTACTGGGCATCTACCCAAAAGATCAAATGATACTCTATAAGAAAGACACCTGCACCCGAATGTTTATAGCAGCACAATTCACAGTTGCAAAGATGTGGAAACAACCCGAGTGTCCATCAATACATGAGTGGATTAATAAAATGTGGTATATGTATACCGTGGAGTACTATTCAGCTTTAAGAAACATTGGTGATATAGCACCTCTTGTATACTCCTGGATAGAGCTGGAACACATTCTACTAAGTGAAGTATCCCAAGAATGGAAAAACAAGCACCACATGTACTCACCATCAAATTGGTATTAACTGAACAACACATAAGTGTACATATAAGAATAACATCTATTTGGGACGGGTATATGCATACACAAAGAGTGCAATGTGCACCATCCGAGAGATGGACATGCTTGAAACTCGGACTCGGGGGGGGGGGAAGGGGTGTAGGGGCAACATACGTAACCTAAACATTTGTACCCCCATAATATGCTGAAATAAAAAAATAAATTAATTTTAAAAAAAAAGGAGGATGTTTTAAAGAGACAGAAAATATTTTTGCCCTTTTGTCAGGCCCTTCCGCCCGTTACATATTCCCCACTCTCAATTTTACACTTCCATATAGATGGAGGAGGGTGACTACTCTGTTACATTAAGGTGTTGAAACCGCCCTTTACGAATCGACCAAGGGGCACGAGGCAGAGCTGTGGGAAGGGCCTAAGACTGAGGCCCAGGCCTAGCTGGTGATGTCAGCCACTGTCCCGTTTGCTCTCTGTGGCTCCTGCCTGGGGCCATACGACTGGTGGTCACAAAGACTCTTAGCTTTCTCCGCATAATGGCACCTTTCGAAACCTGAAGTAGTTTCTGAGACATCTTCCAGGCCCCGCATTCCAGTGAACAGCTGACTCACACTGGCAGCCCAAACCAAGAGCTGACTGAACCGGTATTGCGACCCCCACCTAGGAACCGACCAAGCAAAGAAGACAATTTCTCCACCTCCGTGGTTCTGCCCCAACCCAGCCGATGAGCAGACCCAATGGCCTAGCCTTTGCCCAGCACACTGTCTTTAAAAACCCTTTCTCCCAAATTTTCAGGAAGATGGATTTGAGAAATCACTCCTGTGTCCTCGCATGGCGCCCGCGTCATTAACCCTTTCTCTGTGGTGACCCTGCTGTCCCAGCGAATCGGCTTCTTGGGCAGCGGGCAGTGGACCCGGGTGGGCGGCAACACTGGGCGTGGGGGGCCCTCTTTCCTCTTCCTGCTCACGTGTATTTTCTGCACAAACGTGTAGTAGCAGTAAAATAACCAATAAAAGGTATTTGAAAAATGCAAGTGACCAAATTATATAGTTGTTGTTATTGTGGAAACTCGGAAAACATTACATAGATATTCAGAAAAAGACTTCAGAGGCAAACTTTTGAGGGGCATTTTTTATTATAAATTTAATATGGTTGATTAATGAAAAATCACAATGAAGTACCAAGAAAATGTTTGTCAATATAAAAATTTTAGCAGCATTTCCATAGTTTCAGGCTCTAACATTAGTCGTACTTCCTCCCTCCCACCGTCAAAAAAGAAGAGAACCCAACGGGATTACAGTAGAACATCAGGACGTCCAGCTTAGCGAAGGCCTCAGAGAAATCCTCAAATCCAGTGTATTTTCTAACAGTTCAACTCTCTTCCCCCGCCCCAAATTTCTACAGTGTCAAAGCACATAAATAGCCTCATCTGCTTTAACATTTGACACGAGAACGCTGTTCTTCAGGCTGCAGGGAGAACGGGGTGAAAACTGAAACTGGACTTGGTATGAGTGCTCGATCACCCGGCCTCCCAGCCGCACGTTCTCCACGCTGGTGACAAGGAAAGGCCACCGCAGGGTTGCGCGGGATCCGCCGTGTGGCGGTGGCGGCGCTGCTGGTGGGTGGGGGCCGCAGCGTGGCGCGTGCCAGGCACTCGGTGGTCCTGCTCCCCCGGGAGCGGTAGTGATCCGTGAGGAGGGAGACAGACAACATGAAAACGTAATACTGGCAAACCATTCCCCTGCATCTTTGGTACTTTCCAAAATTCTCTGATCAGAAAAGTATACGGGAAGCACATCATTAAAAAAATTATAGTTTTAAGTATTTACAAAAGCAATGATGATATATTACAGAATAATCAATACACAATATATGAACAAACTCCTCAGTGAAAGCACTTGTGACCTTGTCCCGGTGCTGACAGCGCGCCAACCGACGCACGCTCCCTAGGCTGGCACCACGTCTGTGTCTCACTCGTCTTACAGTATATCAGAAGGGAAATGTATCATTTGGAAAAAAATCACTTTCCAATCAAAACTTTCTTTTTAAAAGGCTCTTAAAATTTGCCACTGAAATCGTTTATGTATAAGATTTACGGAATATCGAATTCTAGGCAATGATCTCCACTCCCATTTTGCGTATGTTTGAAATAATGCTACCTACTCTATGTATACAATATATATTCAATATGTAAGTAACTGCACCACTTTATGTCACCACGATACCGTGTAATACATAGTATTATGTACAGCAGTCAGGTTAGCTCTGGAAGGAGAATCTCCGCAGCCTGGGTGAGTGGCGTGGCAGGGAACCCCCTGAAAGGGATGTGAAGAGCTGGTCACGAGAGAGCCACGTGTGGCCGGGACGTGTGCACACACCTCCCATGCACCCACACCAGACCATCCCTTTAGCTGTTTCCGGCTGCAAGAAGACAGGTCACACATACGGCAGGACCCCATACATGAGGAGTGCCATGATGGCCGCACTGAACAGCCCCGCCACAGGCACAGTCACAAACCAGGCCACGAAGATGTTCCGGAAGAGGCGCCAGTCCACAGCCTTCCGAGAGCGGATCCAGCCCACAGCCACCACCGAGCCCACCTGCGGGAGAGAGGCCCACAAGTTACAGGTGAGACACCAAATCTACATTCAACCCATGTAAATGGGTTAATCTCAGAAACAAGCTACATGATAAAAATGACCAAATCTTTCCCCTGAGTTTGGTAAAGCTTTTAAAATAATTTAGATTTCAGGTTTGATGTTTTAGGATTACTTTATTCAGTAAATAGTTCTGATGCACTTTTCTACCTACATCCTGCTCTATTTGAGTGGAAGTTGGGCCAATTAAATGTTTTCTATTCTTGCTAAACCTCATAAACGAACTATGAATGTCCTTGTTTTAAATATTCCCTCACAGCTTACTGCTTATTACAATATGTGAATCTGCTTTTCTTGCTTGATGAAATGGCAGTAATGAACCCTTCCCTTAGAATAACAGAATCCTGAAATGTTGCAGCTGGAGAAGACCTTTGGAAACCTCTAATCCAGTGGACTCATTCTCCACAGGGTAGACGGGACCGCCTTGGCGGATGGGAGGAGAGCCTGAATCGCAGGTTGAGAACTAGAACTCAGGCCTCCTGGTTTTAAACCGGCTTTCTCCACCATCCCTGCAGCCCTTAGGCTTCAGCTAATGAGAATAAATAAATGAATAAACAAATAAATAAATAAAAAGGAGCATAAATATTATCGAATCTAAACTGTCAATCATGACTCACAAAATTAGATACCTGAAAATCAGAAATGTTAACCCTGATTCCAGTATTTTTCTAAACACTTGCAGTTTATTTATGGTTTGCTGAAATTTTAAAAAGGAAAAAAGATATAACTGTAAGTATCTTAGAACACTGAAATCATAAACAAATACAATGCCCATAACATGTCACATGTCACATGTCACGTGGGGACTGGTTAAGCTCCAAGAGAGTTTAGCAGGCTGCCCCTTGGTCACATGCAAGGTGGATTTTGAAGATCTCCATAAAACATGCTTTGTCTTTATGGAGCCCCAAATACTTGAGAATTAGCAGTGGGGCTGATGAGGTTCAAACAGGAAAGGTGATTTAAAGCAGCAGAGGTCTAGCCGTAGAAAAGTAAAATCTAACATTTTAAAATTTTATCTGGAAGCAAACTGGAACACCAAAAACCAGCAGCACCTTTAAAGGCAGTTAACCTGACACTTTGTCAGCTAGAACCATGATTAACCCGCAATTCCGTACATCTCCAGGATGACAACTAACCACCTGTGTGGGGGCAGCAAAATGAGGATTTCGCTTCAGTTCTTTGGCAGTAATCGTGTGCTGTAGGAACACGATGATCCTCAGCAGTTCATAGAACATGCCGGACATCGAGATTTTCCTACGGCAGGAAGATCAGCTGGGTTCCTTCTGTTGGTCGAAAACAGGCAAATCCACAAACGTTAGCTTCTGGGATTCAATTCTTCCATTCTTCCGTCACGTGCCATCTCTCTAGAGCGCTTCCCTTCCCAAGAGCTTTTGGTTGTTCTGGACTCTCTCAGTGCCAGGTTTACCTTTGCCTCTTCCTTTCTTCAAACAATTTTTTTTAAAAAGGCATATTAGTAGCATAACAGTACTATTACAAGTTTGTATAATCAGAGGGGTAGACAATTACCCAGAACCCACTTTTGTCACATTTATATATTCCTTTCTGCTCTTAAGTATACCTTTATTTGTAAATAATAGGGTACACTACTATTTCCTTTCCTTAAAAGAATTAACATTACAAGTATCTTTTTATAATGCTGCGCAACTTGTATGATTATCATGTGAAATGGTACACCTTTTTGGTGGATGTACCTTAATTTACGTAATCATTTCCAATTTGCTTCCAATTTTTCCCTATTAGAAAAGTTCCATGACTAGTATATTCATTCATACAGCTTACAGTTAGGCTTTAAAAGTAATATTCCCTGAAGTTGATTATTAAAGGAGAACATTTAAAATATACCTTGAAATAGTTTGAAACCTGGAAAAAAGTTGCAAGAACTCCCATATATCCTTTACCCAAATTACCTCGTTTTTACAAATTATTAATATTATTTTTAGAGACAGAGAGTCTCACTCTGTCACCCAGGCTAGAGAGCAGTGGCACAATCATAGCTCACTGCCACCTCAAACTCCTGGGCTCAAGTGATCCTCCTGCCTCAGCTTCCTGAGTAGCTGGGACTACAGGTGCTCACCACCATGGCCCACTAATTTTAAAAATTTTTTTGTAGAGATGGGGGTCTCACTATGTTGTCCAGGCTGGTCTTGAACACCTGGGCTCAAGCGATCCTCTCGCCTCAGCCTCCCAGAGTGCTGGGATTACAGGCATGAGCCACCGTACCTGGCCTACTGTATTTTTTTTAGACTCATTGATTTAATTGTTACTTAACAGAGCATTAAATGATGTCCAAGAGGATACATTATTTCAATATATAATTAATTTCTAGTTTACTTTCATTGTGATTAGAGATTGTGGTTAACATACTTCTGTTTTGAAAATTATCATGGTCTTTTGAATTTATGATGAATTTCTATAAATGTTTCCTGATGCTTGACAAGAAGGCATATGATCAGTAGGGTAAAACTTTGACACTTAGGAATTATACTGCTCTAAATATACTGCTCAGATCTTTTGTATTTCTGCATACTCTTTCTCTATGTCATCTGTCATAGGCTTAGACATACTAACTTCTGAGTTCTGACAACTTTATGTATTTAGTGATATGTTCTTTGGATCATATTAATAAAAATCCAGAGTATGATGTCTTCACTACTATGTGTTTTGTTGATATAAAATGATATTCTTTGCTGTGTTCTCACTTCCCTTTAATAAACTGAGTGTGTTTCCAGTTTAAGGCCATCTTCAGGTACTAACAGCAATAGAATTAGGGAGAATTGGATGGAGAGCCAGACTGCAAGAATTACAAATTAAATTAGAAATTATAATCCTTCCTTTTAAAATCAGTAGTGTTTCCTATATGCTGATACAAAGTTGAGCAATGATTATGTCATCAATAAAGGCTGACAGCGTGGGTGATCCATGAAAGGGGATAATCTCAATCCGCTCCAACACGGAATTAAAACATCTGGATAACACTACTCCAAATTCCTCTTCAGCAGCTCACAGTGCATGCCTGCATTCAGCAGTGGTCACTGTGTGTTGCATGTTAGGGCTAAAGACCAAAGTTGATTAAGGTTCAGAGAATGGCAGAATAATTAACAAATTATTGAAACATACCTCTGAGGATACTTTTATTTCTAAGACTAGTTTCTTTAATTAAGGCTTTTGATCTTAATTGAGGTATTATCCCAGGAAAATATCTAATGAGCTGAGTCCTCTGATATAAAATACAAAAATGCATAAACTGAAATATTCATAGAGAGCAAAACTCATAATCAAAGCAAATTGTCTTACACACACCTTCTGGAATAAAATGTGATGACTGCTCTCATTATTCTTTTTCCAATTATACATTCACTGTCCATTTGTATCACATAATGGGATTTCACAAATGTTTAAAATAGGGGACAAAAAAATTTACACACTTAGCTATGTACACTTAGAAGGAAGCATGAATAAAAGACATCTACCCAGATAAATTAAAAAGCTCATTTTAAACAATAGTTTCCATCTTTTGTCCTGCCAAGATCCAGATCCCAACTTTTGCCCACCTTCCAATGGATGGCTCTGCGCAAGAAACTCAAATATCAAACACAAGATAATTATTCCTGAAAATCTCATGTGATTCAGCTATGATTCTACGTGGCCATCAAGACCCTTCAAATGTTCCCAGGTTCATGGCTTCCCTCACAAGGGGCTCCATTCTTTTTTTTCTTTTTTATTTCAGCATATTACGGGGGTACAAATGTTTAGGTTACATAAATTGCCTTTGCTCCACCCGAGTCAGAGCTTCAATCACGTCCATCCCTCAGACGGTGCGCATCACACTCATTACATGTGTATATGGCCACCTCCTCCCTCTCCCACCTGCCCGACACCCAGTGAATGTTATCACTATATGTGCACTTAGGTGTTGATCAGTTAAAACGAACTTGATGGCGAGTACATGTGGTGCTTGTTTTTCCATTCTTATGATACTTCACTTAGTAGAATGAGCTCCAGCTCCACCCAGGATAATACAAGAGGTGCTAGATCGCAATTGTTTTTTGTGGCTGAGTAGAACTCCATGGCATACACATACCACATTTTATTAATCCACTCATGTATTGATGGGCACTTGGGTTGTTTCCACATGTTTGCAATTGTGAATTGTGCTGCTATAAACATTCGAGTGCAGATGTCTTTTTTATAGAATGTCTTTTGTTCTTTTGGGTAGATGCCCAGTAATGGGACTGCTGGACCAAATGGTAGATCTACTTGTATCTCTTTAAGGTATCTCCATATTGCTTTCCACAGAGGTCGTACTAGTTTGCAGTCCCACCAGCAGTGTATGAGTGTTCCTATCTCTCGAGGGCCCCATTCTTAACACCATCCCATGGCTCGCATACTTCATCCTTCGTTTGCCATTTGGAGACCATTGCATGCAGAGGAAATAAATGCGATGTGAGAGAGTAAGTGTTAGGGGTGATGGCCCTTAGCACTTCTATAACTTGGGCTTTGATGAGATCATTTGCTCTCTGACTGCACCGCAAGTTCTTCAAAGCCAGGACTCTGTCCTTAGCTCCCGCAGTGACTAGCTTTGTCCAGAAGTCCATGATCAACAATATTGGACAAACCAACTAGAATTCACATCTGTGCTGTTTCTTTCTTTTTTTTTCTTTTTTTTTATTTTCTTTTCCAAACCAGCTTCAACTTGGACAAATCTGTGCTGTTTCACCTCCTTTATAGATGACATACCACCGTAGTCCCATGGTAAGAAGTCAGGGTTTAAGTGCCAACGAGCTATCCTCGGCTGGGCGTGGTGGCTCACGCCTGTAATCCTAGCACTCTGGGAGGCCGAGGCGGGTGGATCGCTCAAGGCCAGGAGTTCGAGACCAGCCTGAGCAAGAGCGAGACCCCGTCTCTACTAAAAATAGAAAGAAATTATCTGGACAACTAAAAAAATATATATAGAAAAAATTAGCCGGGCACGGCGGCGCATGCCTGTAGTCCCAGCTACTCGGGAGGCTGAGGCAGGAGGATCGCTTGAGCCCTGGAGTTTGAAGTTGCTGTGAGCTAGGCTGAAGCCACAGCACTCTAGCCCGGGCGACAGAGTGAGACTCTGTCTCAAAAAAAAAAAAAAGAAAAAAAGGAAAATAAGTGCCAACGAGCTATCCTAATAATAGTTATCATCAGCTTGAAGGAAATAAAACTTATCATGGATATGTAGATATTTTAGGATAATGATAACATATAAAATTATTCAGTAAGGTCCCATATAAAATGGATAGAAATTCCTTAGGAACACCTCCTTATTATGGTATATATAGAAATACAGTATTGGGGAAACAACATTTAAAGATGATCTAAGAGTTTTGTTTTTTCAATACATTTTTTATACTTTTCATCTATTTCTATGAATTGTATTCTAGAGTTTAGTATTATTAGCACAATTAGTATTGTCAGTTTTAACACTTTATACATTAGTATAGATTCGATTGGTAATGCAGTTAGGTAAGTAACAGCAACCTAGAAAAACCAAACTTGTGCTGATTTTTTAAGAGATCTTTCAACTTGCGTGAAAGAGTTTGCTTAAGTGCAGGGTTAATCATTAAAAAGACAGTGTTACATTTATTTAAAAACAGTCCAAAGCTGGGTGTGGTGGCTCACGCCTGTAATCCCAGCACTTTGGGAGGCCGAGGTGGGGGGATCATGTGAGGCCAGGAGTTCGAGACCAGTCTGGGCAATGACCCCATGTCTACAAAAAATAAAAAAAATTAGCTGGGCATAGTGGCTCGTGCCTGTAGTCCCAGGTACTGGGGAGGCAAGAGGATTGCTCGAGCCCAGGCATTGGAGGCTGCAGGGAGTTATGCCTGTCTCAAAAAAAAAAAGAAGCAATGCAAAAGATTATTTATGCCTACAGAAGAGTTGCAAGCCTAAGCCTATTTCCTTGGGAAAGAACATATTCAGTAACATGCATTTCCTCTCTGTTCCCACATATCACAGTGAATTGAAGTCAGGTGAAGAGGGAAGACGTCACTTTTCATTCTGCATAGTTTTGCACTGTTTGTAATATTTCAGTGAACATGCGCTTCTTTGGTAATTTTCAGACAACCCAAATTAGGAAAGTAACAGTGACTGAGTAGTAGGTCATGCTGCCTCCGCTGGTGCCTCGCGCGGCCGCTCCCGGCCTGTGTAACCCTGCGCATGTTACTGAACCTTCCCTGGCCTCAGCCTCCTCCTCTGTGAAGCCAGGGGGCCATTCGAACTCTCCTCCAGCGGTCTTCGGGAAGACCGGGTGAGCTACACGCACAGCGCCGCAGAGGAGCTGCTGCAGACGCCTCCCCGCGGCTGGGCACCACCACTGCGACCAGCGCGACCACAGTGTGGAGGCCGTGGCGCCAGGCGGAGGTTTGAACCCTGGCTCCATCGCGTGCTGACTGCGTGAACTTGGGAAAGTGCCCCAACTCTGGGAGCCTTGTGTCCTCATCTGCAAGCTGGGGACATCCGTTCCAACGCCCGGGGCTGCCAGGCGCCAAAGGACGCATCACGTGTCTAACGCACTAAGCACAGCGCCTGCCACTCTGCACACAATGCTCAGTGAGCAGCAGTCATTTTTAGAATGGAAATTTGTAGAAATTGAAGTTTTTCTATATAATGTAGCAAAAAAGGAAAAGCAAAATTATTTCCAGTGAGGCGGATTCTTTACACCAGAGTCCCAGCCTTGTCTTACCCGCGCCGCTGCCCCCCGAATACTCTCCCAGTGCTCCTCGACCTCAGCATTCGAAACGCGCAGCCATCTGCGTATAGTTGGTATTTGTTTATAAACATACGGGTTGGAATTTCAAAGTTGTGGGTAAGTAAATATCACTGGCTGTGTCTGCCTCGGTAGCTGTGTTCCTCCTGGTGCGCAGACACACAGGAGGTACAAATATGTTTTCGTGAAATGATATGAATGAACAAACCCGGGAAAAATCTGGAAGTGCCTTTTGATTTGTTGAGATTGGTGAGCATTTTTGTATGCAGGAGGGCACTGTAGATATTTTAGGGTTACCTCCAGACACTGGGCAGGCCTGGCTCATCAGAGCCGGGTCCTAGTCCTGGCTCCGCCCTGGCTGACCTTGGCTAACTCCCTGCAACTCGGGGAGCCTGTTTCCGCTTCGCCAACCTCAAGGTTCCTCCTCACAGCAACGACGCTCCCCACCGGGACCCGGAGCTCCCTCCTGCACGGCTCCGGGCTTCAGAGCACTTGGCAGTGGTCAGTATTAGGAATCACCCTGCATGTGGAATTTTCTCTAAGGCAACAGAGTCACTCTGGACATCACATAAGGAAAAACACTGGGGCAACTTGTCTTCCGATTCCACTGAGGTGATTTCTGTTTATTTCTATTCCCACTGTCAACTCCCGGCCCTGCAGTGGTGACGAGTGACGTGCCCCCGTGTGAGGCCACGAACACGGTCAGCACACACGTGACTTCGATGCAAGATCCACCATGGAAGCAACGAGAGGAAGAGGAGCCAGGGCGAGGGGCACACGTTCAAGGAGGCAAAGCCCTGCCTTGCGCGTTGGGAATGCAGTCTGCGGAGGGGCGGTGTCGCCGGCGGGGGGGGCCTACCTTGCAGTGCGTGGTGCTCACGGGAAGGCCCACGTTGGAGGCGATCACCACCGTGAAGGCCGAGGCCAGCTCAATCGTGAAGCCGCTGCGGGAGGGAGCACAGGAAGACACATCACAGGCACCCTTTGCGTCGGCCTCCTGTGGGGGCCAGACTCTTACTAGAACATTCTTTGGGTCAGTTGCTGACTGCTGACGGGGCAGGACCAACTGTAACGCAATGGCCACAATTCACACCAAGACTCCACACTGTGCTGTGCGCAGCCTGAGCGGCTTGGTTTTGTGATATGTTTTCAAAAACCACACACTGTAGTAACTGGGTCAGAAATTCCTGCTGTGTAATAATGAGAGAGTAAACTGGCCGTTTCTGAAGCGGCATAGGAAAAACTATGCTCCCATTTAAAAAATGTGTACTTACTACAAAAAAGTGAATTTTTCTCAGATTACTAATTTTTCTTCAAATCAGTCTTCTAAAGGAATCTTTATTAAAATAAATTTCAAGGGGGAACACTTAAAATTAGAAAGAAAAGAAAAGAAAATCTCCAGGATTTTTTTTAATTTTAAAATTTTAAAAACCTTTTTGTTACTCACTGGTTATAGAAACTCCAATATGTTTGAGAGAAAGAAAGAGGGAAAAAAGGTCTACTACAATAGCTAGCTCTAAATTTTGGATGCGTTCTGAAAGTTCCTTTGTGAGTTTATTTAACCCCATACAGCTAAGGGCCACATGACAGAGGAAACACACGTAGAGCCTGAGACCCACCAGGACGGCAGAGCCACTTGAGTGAGAGGAAGGACACAAGCGGCAACCCCAAAAGGATGGCCGGTGAGAGCTGGCGTGGCCAGAGAACTTTCTGGAAAGGCCGGCCCTGGGCCCCGGAGCAGTCTGCACCCCTCCCTCCCCACTGCCCTCTGGACTCACACTGGGCAAACCCGACAGTGGCTGGACAGGGCAGGGGCTGCAGGGTGGGCTGCGCTTTCCCCCTCCCCTCTGCGCTGCTCAGCTTCTCCCACCTTCTCTGATCTTCCTGCCCCTCCTCTCCGGCCCTGTGGACGCAGGTGGGGAGCAGGGCGGTGACGTGGTGGTGCAAGGGGGAGGGGGTATTCCTGCCCGCTGCCCTCTCCTGTGACCACCGGCTGCAGACCACCTGCACCAAGGGGCCCCGCACAGGCCTCGAGGATGCCCCGTCCCCCCAGCCCACCTGCTGGCTTACCTGGAAGGTGTGATTGGGGTGAGGTCTTTCCCCATGGTCTGGATCACTCTTCTCCCCCAAACCCAGAGACCCATGCAGATTCCAACGCCTCCGTAAAACAGCAGCCAGACAGGAGTAGCTGCTTCTTGCATTACTGCACCTTGTTCGTAAATCAGCCACAGGGCGACGAGGGGACCAATGGCATTACTGGGGAAGAAAGAAGATTAATGATACACACAATTGGCGCTGTACACAATCCTGGCATACCTCGTTTTGTTGTGCTGCACCTTGTTGCACTTTGCAGATGCTGTAGATTTTTATACGAGCTGAATCTCGTGGCCACCCTGTGTCAAGCAGGTCTCTCGGCACCACCTTCCCAACGGCGTATGCCCACTTCGTGCCTCTGTGCACGCGGTTCCCACGGTATGTCAAATCTTTCCACTGTCATTGCATCTGTTACGGTGATCTGTGACCAGTGATCTTTGATGCTACGACTGTAACTGTTCTGGAGCACCGTGGCCGCACCTGCGCAACACCATGCTGTGTGTGCTCTGGCTGCCCCACCAGAAAGGCCATTCCGCCATCTCTCTCCCTCTCCTCTGGCATCTCTGTTCCCTAAGACGCAACGATACTGAAATTATGACAGTTAATAACCCTATAATGGCCTCTAAGTGTTCAAGTGAAAAGAAGAGTTGTACCTCTTTCACTTTATTTTTTAATTTTTATTTGAGACAGGGTTTCTGTCTCCCGGGCTAGAGTACAGTGGCACAACCATAGCCCACAGCAGCCTCAAACTCCTGGGCTTAACTGATCCTCCTGCCTCAGCCTCCTGAGTAGCTGGGACCACAGGTGCCCACCGCCATGCCTGGATCGCTTTTTTTGTATTTTTTAGAGACAGGGTCTTGCTATGTTGCCCAGGCTGGTCTTGAACTCCTAGCCTCAACCGATCCTCCCACCTCGGCCTCCTGAGTTGCTGGGACTACAGGTGTGAGCCACTGAGTCTGGCTCATGTCTTTCGCTTTAAATGAAAAGCTAGCAATGGTCAAACTTGGTGAGGAAGGAATGTAAAAAGCCAAGACAGGCCAAAAATTCGGCCTCTTGTGCCAAACAGGCCAGTCGAGAATGCAAAGGAAAGGTTCCTGAAGAAACTCCACTGAACACATGCATGACAAGAAAGTGACATAGAGAAGTGTCAGTGGTCTGAATAGAAGATCAAACGACCCGCAACATTCCCTTGAGCGCAAGCCTAATCCAGAAAGAGGTTCTAACTTTCTTCAATTCCATGAAGGCCCAGAGAAGTGAGGCAGCTGCAGAAGAAACGTTGGAAGCTGGCAGAGGTTGGTTCATAAGGTCTAAGGAAAGAAGCCGTCTCCAGGCCATAGAAGTGCAAGGTGACGCCAAGTGCTGATGGAGACGCTGCAGGAAGTTATCCAGAAGCTCTGTTAAGGTAAGTTATTAAGGTGGCTACACTCAACAACACATTTTCACTGTAGATGAAATGGCCTTCCGCTGGGAGAAGATGCCATCTAGAACTTTCATAGTTAGAGAAAAGAAGTCAATGCCTGGCTTCAAAGGACAGACTGACTCGTTAGGGGCTGTTGCAGCTGGTGACTTTAAGTTGAAGCCGACGCTCATTTACCATCCTGAAAATCCTAGAGCCCTTAAGAACTGTGTTAAATCTCCGCTGCCTGTGCTCTAGCGATGAAACAACAAAGCTTAGATAATAGCACATCTGTTTAAAGAATGGTTTACTGACTATTTTAAGCCCACTGCTGCTCAGGGAAAAAGATTCCTTTCAAAATATTACTGCTCGCTGAGAGCCCTGGTGGAGACACACAGGAGAGGAGCGCTGTTTCCATGCTGCGGACATGACACCCATTCTGCAGCCCGTGGGTCAAGGAGTGATTCAACTTTCGAGTCTTCTTATTTAACAAATACATTTTGTAAGGCGATGCCTGTCATGGACAGTGATTCCTCTGAGGGATCTGGGCAAAGTAAATCGAAACCTTCTGGAAAGGGTTCACTATTCAAGGTGCCATTCAGAACATTCATGACTCCTGGGAGGAGAACCAAGTATCGACATTAGCAGGAGTCTGGGAGAAGCTGATTCCAACCCGCGTGGATGACTCTGAGGGCTGAAGACCCAGGGGGAGGAAGAAGCGGCCGAGGAGGAGGAGACAGCAGGGGAACCGGAATCCGCACAGAGCGGAGGACGCCACCGACTCCCCGCGCTCTCGCGGCGAAGCCTGAACAGCCCGGGGCTGCTGCTTAAAGAAGAGCAAGAAAAGTGTTTTTTGAGGTGGAATCTACTCCTGGAGAAGATGCTGTGAACACTGTTGGAGTAACAGAGGGTTTAGAATGTTCCACAAACGTGCCTGACGAAGCAGCGGCGGGCGGAGGGCACGGACTCCGCGGGAAAGCAGCCGCGCACGCGCCCTGAGGCTGCGCGCGATGCTCCTGGCCGTGTACCCGGGTGAGACTGCGGGGTCGCCCGGCAGCGCCATTTCTAATTTTGAGGAAACTCCGTGCCGGTTTGCAGAGCGGCTGCGCCGTCTGACGTCCCCACCACAAGGGCTCCAAGTTCTCTACATCCTTGGCAACACTTGTTATTTTCTGTTGTTGTATTTTTTTTTTAAGTAGCCGTCCTAATAGGTGTGTAATTTATTTTTTAAAAAGTACTGCAAAATCACAGGAAGTGGACACAATAACCGACTTCTTTTTTTCTTTCCTTTTTCCACAAGTTTCTGTCCATTTTCAGTGCCACCCCCTGTTACCACTACTAATATGAGCTACCAGTTTGGACAGACCTGTCAGGCCCCGCACTGTGGGGTCACGAGTGTTACTGCTAATCGTTAATTCTCACGACCACCCCGCACGCTGGGCACTGTGGCTCCTACCCTACTGGGGAGGAAGCGGAGGCCGAGGTACCGTTGCTGGCAGGTGCAGGCCTGGCCGTGGGCTCAGGCCCTCATGGCCTTCCCCTGAACACGGTCACTGTCAGTCAGGCTGTCTCTAGCTCTAGTCTCCCCGAGCCCAGCTGCGTAGACAAGAGTGTGACAGAGAGTCACGAAGAACCGGCTTCCAAGTCTGCTTCTCTCTAGCTGTGTGATCCTGGGCAAGTGACCTCACGTTTCTGAGCTTCGGGTCCCATCTTTGAAAGATACCGCTCAGCCGGTTCGCGGGGCTGTTCTGAAGGAGAATAAACGGTTCGGTATCGAGGCTTCATGCTAACTTAACCTTCTGTTGAATGAACAGATGCTGCTCCTCACTGGCCTATTATTATTTCTAGAACTTAGCTTTTATCATATGACATCCCTGTCCCCAAACCTCAAAACCAATCCCCAAACTGCAAGCAAGTAATTGCTCTAGTCACCTAGATTCTTCCTTTGAACTTGAAATACTGTTTTTGGATGTGTTCTTACTTTTCCATGTATGTGTTTTTCTCATCTCCCTACTGGAGTTTAAACTCCTAAAGGAAGGGACCCCCTTCGTACATTCGCAACACTCCACCGGTACCAGGCCTTCAGTAAAGAATTCTTGCCCAGGTGCGGTGCCACATGCCTGTAATCCCAGCACTTTGGGAGACTGAGGCAGGAGGATCACTTCAGCACAGGAGTTTGAGACCAGCCTGGGCAACATAGCGCAACCCCATCTCTATAAAAATTTTAAAAATTAGCTGTGTGTGGTGGTGGCGCCTATAGTCCCAGCTACTCTGGAGGCTGGGGCAGGAGGATCACTGCAGCCCAGGAGCTCAGATCAAGCCACCGTACTCCAGCCTGAGTGATAGAGTGAGACTCTGTCTCTAAAAAAACAAGAATTGTTGGAAGAGGAGGAGGAGGAAGTGGGGTGGTGTGGGGGCAGCAGATAAAAATTACTAAGATAGGACAGAACACAGTGCCCCCGACAGAGTAACATGGAGACAGACAACGCTGAGCAGAGCATGAGATGCCCAGGCCTGTCTGGTGACAGGAATTCTTCAACAAAGAGCAGAACTGCAGCTGCATGTGGGTAGACAGTACATGGCAATCCGTAGACAGTCACAACTGGACAATGAAAAGATGACAATTGCACGTTTTCCTGGTTTGGAAGAAACGTTAGCCGCACGTGACAGCAATAGTCGCAGTGACAATGCGTAGATTCTGAGTATTGGAGGAGCACCGTCCTAGCACAATCCACAAAGTTGCTCACAGAATCTTCGTGGAAACCCCATGAGGCTGGTGCTTGTTTTACCCCCAGTCTACAGGTTGGGAAACTGAGGCTTTGGGAAAGTGGCTCGTCCAGGGCTGTACAGAAGGGAGCAGGAGGCTGTCTGGCTTCCTGCAGAGCCAGGCCTGGGCCTGTGGCTGGCTGGTGGGGCCGGGGCTGGAGGGTCACCCCCACCCTGTCCTAGCACCCCCTTTGCAGATGCCTGCCACGCTGTCATCGGACTCCGCGGAAAGAGCCCACTATCAACAGGCTGCTTTGCCTCGTGCAGCGGGGAACCGGGAGTCCCCGAGCGGTGTTGAGCCTTGCCACTGGTATTAAAGATGCCACTGAAGGAAAGTGCTCGGTCACTGGGGTTTGTCCAGCTGCACAGCCCGACAATCATCTCACCCAGGGAGCCCAGCCTGGAAAGTGACCCTCCCCAGCAGCGGACCCCTGCTCAGGCCTCCCGGGTTCTGCACACCCCTCCTAAACACCACCGTCCTCCTGTCTCCAACGTGACCACGGCCACCAGGCCCTCCTGATGGGCGCTGCTCCCACCAGACTCCTGCCCTACTGACCTCACACTTTCGCTGCCACTTGGATGGCTGGGACTGCGTGTGCCTGCCATCTGCCACCTGGCCTCCAGGTTCTGGGTGCTTTACAAACGCTGCTTCCTCCTCACAGCAGCTCTGCAAGGATGTGCTGTTTTCCCTATTTCATAGGTGAGGACACAAGGCCGGGGAGGTTCAGTGTATCATACTCCCTCTGCACAAAAACACGCCCAGGCCCCGTTTCTCTGCCTGACACACTCCTGTTAGGCCTCCAGGACCCTGTGGCAACGTCACCTCTCCCTTGAAGTTCTTCCCTGTGCCCCACGCTGTATGCACCCAGAGCCCAGCTCCCTCCTCAAACACAGCGCCCACCATGCGGGTGGTCTGCTCATGCGGCTGCACCCACACAGGGACGGGTGGGGTGCAGGCCACATCTTACCTCTCTAGCTCTGGAGCCTCATACACTACCAGGCATATGGTAGGTGCTCAATGAATGTTTGCTGAGTGACCAAATAAACAGATGAATAGGAAGCTGATAAATTACCAGCCTAGAAGTTTAATATTTTGTTTGCAGTTTTTTGTTTTGGTTTTGGTTTTGGTTTCTGAGATGGTCTCACTCTGCCGCCCAGGCTGGAGTGCGGCAGTGTGATCACAGCTTCCTGCAGCCTCCAACTCCTGGACTCGAGTGATCCTCCTGCCTCAGCCTCCCAGATAGCTGGGACTACAGGTGCTCGCCACCATGGCCCACTAACTTTTAAAATTTTTTTGTAGAGATGGGGGTATCACTATGTTGCCCAGGCTAGTCTTGAACACCTGGGCTCAAGCGATCCTCTCGCCTCGGCCTCCCAGAGTACTGGGATTACAGGTGTGAGCCACCGAGGCTGGGCTGTGTTTGTGGTTTTGAAAACACCTCCTAGTAACAAGTTAGAAATTTTCGAATGAATAGAAAAAATATTTAAGGGTGCAGAAGTGTCAGCTTCCAGGCTACCGCTAAATGTACATGAAAAATCAGCTTCTAGAAAGTTCTTGTAACTTCTTGGTTCGACACATGTCCTTGCTGTCTCCTTCCCGTTCCCACGGCTCTGGATGTCAGGTGCCCAGAGCACTCAACGCCCTGCCTCCTTGCCTCACTGCTCAGGTGCTGCCGCCTGGCATCACCGGCTCTGCGACAGCGGAGCCCCCAACTGTCTTGTGGCCCGACCTCTCCCTGTACCCAGGCGAACGCAGCCTGCTGTCTGCTCAGCTTGTCACCTGCATGTCACAGCATCTCACACTTCACATGTCCAGCTCCAAGCCTCTCCGCTCCACCCCAGTCGGTCGCCCTCCCTGAGAAATGGCAACTCTGTTCTCCGAAGCGCTGGGGCCAGAGTGGCTGGACCCCGCCTGCTTCTCCTTCTCGCGCCCACTGCCGCTCTGCCGGGGCATTCTGTTGGCTCCGGTCCGGCCGTTCTGCCTCTTCCTCAGTCCCGCTCCCCCTGGATTGCTGCGGTCGCCCCCACTGGCCTCCCCACTCACGCCCTTGCTTCTCTCTAGTCTAGTCACAAAACAAAAGCCCACGCACCGCCACACGTGCACCGTGGCAGCCGCTGCTCAGGCCCCTCTCTGTGTCCCCACGCCCCATGTGCTCCAGGCAGGCACGGCCTGCTGACCTGGCCCTGCCGCGGCCTCCGTGTTCTTCCTTGAGCGCACCAGGCACGCCTGGCCTCGGGCCTCGGCACCTGCCGCCCCTCCTTGCACTGTGCCGTGGGGCCCGGCCCCTCCGTCAGACCCCACGGGCGCCCTGCCCTGAGTGGCGGATCTCACGCTGCTGCCCCCAGGCTCCAGCCACCTTCCCCTTCATTCTCCCTCTGACATTTATCACCGTCTGGCACACGACACGTGCGACTTACTGGTCTGTTTGCTGTCTCGTGCCCCCTCCCGCCAGGGCAGGGTCTTCCTCCGTGCCGCTTGCTGGCGTCTCCCGCGCCCGCAGGCCCTCCTGCTGAACGAAGGGACGCACCTACCTCACATCATTGCCGCCATGAGCGAAGGATCCAAAACAGGCGGTGAGGACCTGCAGAAAATGGAACAGGAGATGGACCTCCGCTGTGTCCTTCTCCTCCTTTTCCTCCTCTGCAGGGTCCTCGCGCGGCTGGTCGGGATCCGCCAGCTCGGACGCCAGCTTCATTTCCACGCCGCCCTCCTCGGCCTCTATCTCAGCCTCGGCCACTGCGTTGCAATAGCTCGAGTAGCTGTCATAGCGGAGTCTCTTCTTGGAATAGGACACTGTGTCCCCCACCAGCTTCTCACTGTCCTCTGGTGCGGACGAGTCAGCAGCCTTGAAGGTGGCGTGCACGGGCAGCCCGCAGATGGCTGCCGTGTAGCAGGTGTAGCTGTTGTTTCGGCGCAGAAGCCTGTAGTTGTTCTCCTGGGCCGGCTTCTCCTCAGGGCCCCTGTCCACGTGAATTTTGTGCAGCAGGTCTTTGTAGAGCCCCGAGTCCTTGTGTACGGTGTGGTACACGTGGCCGTCGCTCCTCGTGTGCCCATCGAAGCCGAAGGTGCCATTGGAGACGGGCGATTTTACAGAGCCATGAGTCATGGAAAGGGCCCTTCCTAGAATGGGTTAAAAAAAGGTATCATTTTTTAGCCTTTTGGGTACACACTGTGTCTGGAAGGAAATACTTCCTGCCGTTTCATGGACTTTCTGGAAGGTTGGATTATGAATGATTTGAATTTTTTCCCAAATACTTCATTTTCTAAATTGACTATAAAGGTCATGTGATATGGTTAAAATAATGAAATAAAAGAAACCTGGAAACATGCAATGAAAGGATAAAACTAATAACATGGTATTTTAAAAAGAAGTTAGGTTCTGCTAAAAAGTATTTTCCAGAAATGATTCTAGTACTCTTTCCTCTCTTAGTACCCATGAAGGGGAGAATCCCTATAAGGCGGTGGTCCCCAACCTTTTTGGTGCCAGGGGACCGTTTTTATATAAGACAATTTTTCCATGGACCAGGACGGTTTCGGGATGATTCAAGCACATTACGTCCATTGTGCACTTTATTTCTATTATTATTACATTGTAATATATAACGAAATAATTATACAACTCACCCTAGGTCGGGGACCCCTGTTATAAGAAACTTATTTTAGAAAAACCTCATGTTTGAGACAAAACTCACTTCACGTGACACAGATATTCTAAGTGCTTCTTAATAGGTCGATCGTGTCTGTCAAAGGCAGTATCTGTCAGACCAGTGGAGCAAAATTAACGTGCTTTCTTTGGGCCATGTCTGAGACCACACCTGTGGCAGGGCCCCGCCTCGCCGAGAGGTGGGAGCCACCCTGGCAGGCTGGGTGTGTCCACAGATGTTATGAGGCTAAAGGACACCCCCAGGATGGTCTGGATGTTTTCTAAGGTTTCTGGGATTCGATGGCAGGTCCATCTCCTTCGTTACAATTTTAGCTTTCTCTTCCCATCTTCTGTGAGGAGGGCATCCCCAGTAAACCGAGTAAACCAGTCCTCAGCGAGCCGGTCACGCCCGCAGCAGGAAGAGCTGCACGTGCAGCACAGACAGCGGGTGGCCCCTGGCGCCTCTGACGGGACTATAAATAGCTCCTGGAAGAAAAGCCCGGGGCGAGAGTAAGCCTGCCCTGCTGACTGCGGGGTGGGCTCCTGAGGCCTCTTCAGCCTCTGGGTTTTCTCAAAACATAAAACTGGGGGATACTTTCGTGCATTGAAACCAGATTTTGCACCCCCAGGCAGGGCTGGTTCTCCCCCGAGGAACTTCTCTGGGCTATCACATAACCTGGGCTCTCCAGGTATTCTTACCGTATGCGACCCGGGGGTTGCTCCCCACGGATGTGGCTTCCGAAGTCCCGGCTGTCTCCCCCGCCGCCCCCGTGAGCGGGATTACACTGTCATCGTGAGCCTTGGCACCTGGCAGCTCTTTAAATACTGGCGACTCCACTTCCTGAACTTTACTGAGGCTTTCATCAGAGGCTCGTGATAAAGCACCTTCTTTTTGTAATTTACCTAAAGAAAATATAGTCAGAACTGAGAATTTTGGAAGAGAATCCTTCTTATTGAAAAATGAATATAAAAAGTGAACATATATCTTTAAACTTTAGTACTTACTTTGGACATATGCACAAAAAAAGTTATAGCTAGATAGAGAAAATAAAGTGGAAAGTTCAATGAATTATTTGGAAAACTCTAGCCAAAAAATTCAGCCACTGAGGAAAAGATGGAAGTTTAGGGCCAGGTAATCACATCCAAAAACAACAAAAAAAGAGGGTTAGAGTTTATGACCAAGGTTCCTTCCAGGGCTAATGTTCTGAGAATCTACAACCATCTAGATTGGCCTTCTATTTTCTTGAGCTAACCTCGGAATCATGGAAACGTTTATTCTTTTTTATCTTTGTAGATACTGTTAACAACATGTTTGGTTTTCTTCTGGTCAATAAATTACTGGTTTCAGATTTTTTTCAGGTTACCAAATTTTAGGAAATAAGTAAAGTCTCTTCCTCAAAAGGAACAGGGAGATCCTACCTGGTTTTAAAAATCCTTTACTTTAAAAAGAATCAAGGGATTTTGAAAAAGCTGTTTTAAAGCTCAGTGGTTTTCTTTTTAATCAAATCTGATAAACAGTGCTGCTAATTTAATTGTCTTGCTGCTTGCAAATTACCCTGGGCAAACTGCTGAGCTCCCACCTACGGAGCTGGGGTGGAAATAAACTCTGGGCTCCTCCGCGGATGCTCGCATATACTCTCCATCTCTACCATCTGCCACCATATCTACCCAGATGGTCAAATGTAGAGATTTTTAAAACTAAATTTGCTATATACTACAGGGAATGCAAAAAAAAAAAAAAAAATACATAAAGATCTCTGACCTTAAGGTGCTTATAATCAATGAGAGAAGATTAATATTTATAAAGATGATAATAATAACACAAATTAACATTTACATGAGACAGGTATATTATTATTTTCTTCATTTTATTAACGAGTGAACTGAGGCACAGAGAGATTAAGTCATTAGCCCAAGGTCACACAGGCGACATGGGGCAGACAGAGCCGAGCTAACATGGGGAGATCGGCTCTGTGGTCCGTGCCCTTGACCACTAGTCTGTACATAAAATAATAAAACAGTAAGTATATGGAAATATCAAAATATACAGACATATATACAAAAAGCCTCCTGGCAAGCCAGAATGGGAGACAGTGTCCATCTCTGCTGTGACATTAGAGCCTAAAGAAGGAAGGTGCAGATTTTAAGGTTCATTTGACATTAAGGTTTAGCCATTAGGAAAAGTGTTCAAAAATCAAAGCATGTAACTGTATTTCATCCCTCCCACAGGGTTAAATCAGACAAACAGTATGCGTACGGGTGGCTCCTCTGAGGCCAGTGCTCTGCATGACATATGAGGGGACATTCTCAGCACAGAGCAGGAAGTAGCTTCACAAGCGAGGAAGAAGCTGGTTTTTAATCCATTATGATGTGGCTTCAACATGAGCTTGAAGTTGTATGCATTCATGTGGATTTTAAAAACTATTTGTTTTACAATTTCTATGCAGTAAACTTACTTTGTACATGTGGACAGTCCTGAGTTTCAATACACTCGTGTAAGCACAGCACAATCAGGACCCAGAAGGGTTCCATAATCTCCCCAAATTCGCCTGCGTCGGACTCTGCCTGGTCCTGGCCTTGGAAACGGCCGATCTGGTTCCTGTCGCTGTAGTTCTGCCTTTCTCAGGAAGTCACACACATAATGACGCACGCTGGTTTCGAGACCGGCTCCTTACTCGGCACAACGCCTTTGCGATCCATCCACGTTGTTACCTGCACCAGCAGTTTGTGTCCTTTCGTGGCCGAGTAGCGTCCCGATGTATGAATGCACCACGGTTTATTTATTCTGTGGACAATCTAGGTTGTTTCCAGTTTTTGGCGATTGCTAATAAAGGTGCTATAAACATTCATGTACAGATTTTTGTGTGAATTTAAGGTTTCATTTTTCTAGGGAAATATTTAGGCATGGTTAAGAGTATATTTATGGCAAGTGTTTATTTAACCATATAAGAAACTGCCAAACTGTTTCCCTGTACCGCCTGGCAATCCCACCAGCAACCCAGGAGAGTTCCAGCTGCTCTTCATCCTTGTCAGCATTTAGTATCGTCAGCTTTTCCAAAAGCCATTCTAATAGGTGTATAGTAATATTTCATTGTGATTTTAATTTGCACTTCCCTGATGATTAATAATGTTGAGCGCTTTTTCATGGACTTTTTTGCCATTCAGATATCTTCTTTGGTGAAGTGTCTATTAAAATATTTTGCTCATTTTTTAACTGAGTTGTTTGCTTTCTAAAATTTCTTTATCTATTCTGAATACAAGTCCTTTGCCAGACATGGGATTTGCAAACACTTTCTCCCAATCTGTAGCTTGTCTTTTCATTCTCTTAATCGTGTTTTCTCACAGAGCGATAGTTTCAATTTTGATGAAGTACAATTCATCAATTTCTTCTTTTACAGATGTCTTTGGTGTCACGTCTGAAAATTCTTTGTTCAATCCAAGGTCACAAAAGCTTTCCCTTATTTTTTTCCCCTAAAAGTCTTATTGTTTTTTATTTTACATTTAATGGATCTATGCTGAATTTTGAGTTAATTTTTTAAAATAAGGTATAAGGTTTAGGTTAAGGTTCTTTTGCTGGCATATGGACATCCAAGTGTTCAGCACCGTTTGTTTAAAAGTCTGCCCTTTCCCATTGAACTGCCCTCAGCCCTTTGTCAAACTCTATCTGCCATGTTTGTGTGGGTCTATTTCTGGACTCCATTCTGTTCCATTAATCTGTGTGTCTCTCTTCCCAATCCCACACTGTCTGGTGGCTTCACAGTAAGTCTTAAAGCCAAGTACTCTGAGTCCTCCAACTTTATTCTTCCTTTTCAACATTGTTTTGGCTGCTCTAGTTCCTTTGGTTTTCCACATTAATTTTAACAGTAGCTTGTGTAAATCTACAAAATATTCTGCTGGGATTTTTATTTAAATTGTGCTAAGTCTATAAATCAACTTGAGAAGAACTGACAACTTGACTCTATTGAGTCTTCCAATTCATGAACGTGATATGGCTCATTTATTTTGATCTTCTTTGAAACATGGATTTTCAACTCCAGATAGACCCATCTTGAAACACGAGGCACATTCTGAGGACAAAAGAAAATATTTCTTTTTTTTTTTTTTTTTGAGAGCCCCGTGAAAGCATGTGGCTTGAAGGCTTTGAATTCAATTCTGTTGCTGGTCGGAGGAAAACAGCCCTGGTTGATTTTAAAGCCATATTCTTCTTTTTTAAAACTGTTTTTATTGAGGTATAATACATAGAATAAAATGCACACATCCTAAACGTACAGGTGGATGACCGGTGGCAAGTGAGCACACCGGCAGCCCCTCCCCAGGAGGACGAGGACCTGGCAGTGGTCTCCGCCGTTCTCCCCCCCCCCCCCCCCCCCCCCCCCCCCCCCCCCCCCCCCCCCCCCCCGCCTATTCCAGGCAGCCAGGGCTCTCACTACAGATTCGTCTCCCCTGTTCTCAAATTTTATGGAAAATTCCATAAAACATGTAATGGAGAATTTAGGTAAATTTCATGGAAAACGGAATCATACAGTGTAGTCCTCTTCTGTGTCTGGCTTCTCCTGCTCAACACAGCGGCTGTGAAACTTGCTCTTGCTGTCGTGTCTCCCAGCGGTTCACTCGACTGCTGAGTCGTTTTCTGTTGTACGAATTTACCACAATTTGGTTATCCTGTGGACAGACACTTGGGTTCTTTCCAGTTTTTGGCTATTATGACTAAAAGATTCGTGTACAACTCTTTTTATGAACGTATGGCTTCATTTCTCTTGGATAAATGCCTGGGAGTGAAATGACTGAGGCGCACGCTAAGTGTATGCCTAACTTTATAAAGAAAGTACTAAACGAATTTCCAAAGTGCTTCTACCATTTACATTTCAGCATAAATGTATGCGAGTTCTAATTATTTTTCTTCACCAACACTTGGAATTACTAGTCTTTTTACTTTTAGCCATTCTTGTGGATATGAAATGATGTCTCATTGTGGTGCTAATTTGCATTTCCCTGAAGACCAATGTTTTTACCAGGCTGGTAGAACTTGACTGCATAGTTCACTGCCAGTTACCCACGGTAACTAGGACCCCGCTGCTCACCTGGTCACAAGTTATCAAGAAAAAGCCTGAGCCAGGAAGCAGCCAGAAGCTGGCAGGCAGAGACTGGGCGTGTGTCTCAGGGTACGTGCCGAGGTGGGCCACACTTCCCCCTCCATCAGTAAAGATAACTGCGCACCACTTGTGAAGTCTCAGGAATCAGGAGCATTTTTGTAAATCATAAGAACAAAACAGCCCATACCTGCTATTTTCCTCCGCATCCAGGGACACACAAAGAGCCACACGAAACAGGCGAACAGGAGCGCGACGCCGAAGGAAATGAGCACGATGGCCCACGCGGGCAGGACCAGGCCCAGCACTGGAGGGAAAAACAAATGGCGGCCTTGTCACTGGGTTCCTCCGCGAGGTCGGGCCCCAGAGCAGTGGATTTTCCATCCCCAGATCTAGAACTAAGCACCCGGATTTTGTATTTAATAAAAGTCTCAACCAAAAAAACAGGTCAGGCTTTTTGGGTAGAAGGCTGTGTGTTTGAGACGTATTATGTCTTAAGAATATGTGCTTAAACTAGTCAGTAAGCTAATTATTAAAATTTTGCCAATGGAACATGAACAGCATATTAAGTTGAGATTAAAGCCATTGACATATTATCTCAGTATCTGAATAGCCACTGCCCAGCATGGGGACTGCTGCCTCTCTGGTCCCTCAGCATCAGTGGCCCAGCCTTCAATGGACATGACACCCTGACCACACGCACAAACCTTTTTTGGAATCAGCTGAGAAACAAATATTTTAAAAGGACGCTAACCATCCAACTAATTCTTCTTTGAAGCATTAATTTATGGAATTACAATGTAGAAAAACTTTTCATTAAAATCCAATCATGCACACTAAGCAGCAATTATAGCAACCAACAAAAGGGTGGATGTCACACAGTTCAGGAACGCCCTCTGCTCCCACACCGTGGCCAGCGTTGCCAGAGGTCAGCGCTCTGAGTCTGGTCCTTCTGCTGCCACTGGCTCCACCAGGCACATTCCACGCACACGCACGCTCAGGCGTGAACACACAGGCGTGTGTGTGTACAAGAATACCCACCACGACATCACTTTTCATAGTAAGGACTTGCGGAACAACTAACATAGGCATCATCACGGAAATGTGAAATCATCATAGTACACAGTCATAAAAATGCAATCGGCCCACACGTGCTGATGGGCACAGCGGCCCCAAATCCAGGAAGTGCTCGAGGCGGCTGGCGATGCTGCATAGCATGGCCCAATTTATGTTTAAAAAAGAAAACACCCCGACTCCCACACTACTGCCGTATGTGCGAACATATAGAAAAGTTCCGGAAAGATACAACGGTTTCCAATCTCTCTATGGATAGAGGGGAAATCGGAATGGCACTGGTAACTTCTAAAATACACAGTAAGAATGCCACATTTGTAAATTATTAAAAACAACTTTTTTAAATTTAAAGAAGTAAACTATTTAAAACTTTGCTCTTAGATTAAATAAAGGTTTAATGAGGCAGGCTTAGTTATATTGTTAACCATTTTATGCACACAAACCAGCTCAGTTACTCAATTAAGGTACTAGTAAACATCTGGACAGTGTGAGAGGTTAAAGAATAGGTAGCTAACACTACAGACAGAGTCACCATTAATGTGTAAAATATGAAACACAAAAGCCCAGCATCGCCCAGCTTGGTTACAGCTCAGAGGTCGCGGGGGAGGACAGGCGCTTTGTCCCGCTCCCGAACGCCCGGCTGCGTCAGGGAGCCGTGTGCTGGGCTGCCTCTCGGCTGTGCCCTCCGCGCCTCCACCGAAGCCGAGAGCTGCCCGGGGACCCCTCGGCTGCTCCCGCTGGCTGTGCCCGTGGCCGTGGCTTGCCGGCTTCTGCCGTCTACCGTCATGTCAGTGGTTTGCACGTGTGACAAGCGACCCCCTGGAGCTGCTTCCTGCCAACCTGAGTGCTCAGTGTTCATTACCAACGCCAAACTCCAACCACTCCTGCAGCTTCGAAGCATGGTGTTGTAAGAGGTTTTCCCTGTTTCCTTTGTGGTTTTGTTGATGATAAAATTGTTAATTGTGCTGCTTTTGGCTTCACTGAGTTAACCCGATCCGAAAGAGGCAGGCCCTCCCTACTGCAGGGAGAGAGAAACAACTTGGGACACATATTTTTTAAAACGAGTGAACACTTTTGCTATGAGGCCCTGTGTTTTCCCATCCATGCTGAGCAGGGCCCAACACAAAAGTGGAGAAGGGCTGTGCCCTGTGCTTCCTCCAAGCGCCCTTCGTGCTCCCCGGCAGGGTCACGTGGACCCGGAGGGCCAAGACCAACGCCAGAGGGAGGGACTGAGGTCAGGCACGGATGGGGCTTCTCATCCTTTGCTTGGCCGGTGAGACACAGCGTCACCTGCCCTTCGTGCCTCTGCCACCACCCCTGCCCCTGCCATGGACGTGGCCTGTGAAATGGCCAGAAGCTCCAAAGTCACCCTCCCAGTCGTGAGAAACAAGGAGGGAAACGACAGCAGAACCATGTCGCTGAGGAGGCACGCGGGAGAACCGCGGCTTGTTCCGGGAGCGAGAGGGGGCACAGGAGCAGAATGCGGACCGGGCTCTAAGTTATCCCAGCAGTTTAATGGTTTAACGGAGTGTTGGAAGAACACAAGGATTTACTTTTAAATCCTGCACATAAAAATGCAAACTGACATTTGCGTTACACAGCTCGAACTGCACTACACACATGATACGCAGTTTCACAGATAAAAACAATTCAGCGCAAAGATTCGGCACAGAGAAGTACCGCGTCAATCAGCGTGCATCTAAGGCAAAACCTTTTTCTTCTAAAAACTCAAGGCTGACTTATCCATGACAAAATTTTTGACAAAAGTGCTTTGTATTGATTTGTCTTCCTGGTGCAGATCTGAATTGTTTCCAAATAATTACCCCGTAAGAGGGCAGTAAGCCGTGGCATGTCATCTCACTCTGCGGCGACAAAGTAGGGCACTGCTTGAATGCTCCCGTGCGCTCAGCCAAAAGTGGCTGCCAGGAACCAGTGCTGGGAGCTCTGGATCTTGGCTCTGGGCTCCAGCCACTAAATGGCCTTTCATCTCAAGCTCCTTTCTTTTTCTGAGCAGCAAAGTACAATGAATAGTGATTTAGCTCTAACCTCAAGCATCTTTACAATTCTATTCCAAATCCCCAAAAGACCAGAAGAATATTCAAGTCACGTGAGGAAAGAAATACACAGAACTTTTTATAAAAATGCAGAGTTGCCACTGTCATCCTGTGTTGTACCACTTGTCCTTCACATATAACACTCATTGCTGGAATCTATAGAGTCAAACTTACGAACCAATAAGGCTTTAGCCTCACACCCACACTCGCCACCCCCTCCCGCGACCTTCCTTCTTACTGACTCACAGCACAGATTTCTCTCTCGTCTTAATTTTATAAATAACACATGCTTACTGTGAAAACACCAGCAGTCCTGGACAAATCGCACGATGCACCAACACGAGCGTTCCTCACCACCCTCCCCTCTGTAACCCACTTCCCAGAGAAACGACAGTACTATTTAGTGCGCACCTCCCCAGGCACTTTCTAGGTACAAACACTGTGTAGAATAGAGAGTCTGCAAGAGTTTCTTTTTTTCCATTTTTTTAAATCAGAAGCAGAATGACACACTATATATACTACTCTGTGTTTTCACTCGTCATGTAATAATTTGGTGCGGATACCTTCCCACGGCAACACACACAGGGTTATCTCCTTTGCAGAATTAGTCTCTATTATCTTGCTTACCTGATAACTAAGTTACTAGTTTTTGTTATGTTTTTTGTTTTAGATCAACATCATCAAAGCATGAGAGGAGTTACCCACGTAACAGGAATCCTGAAGCAACTCATTTAAGAAAATGAATCATTCTTTTTAAATAAAAAACTACTATTTCCTAATTTGTTCTATAAGTAGGATTTTTTTTTTTTTACATCTCTTACTGGCTTCCTCAAACCAGGGTTCGTTCATAATATGTCTGAAAAGGAAGTGAATTTAAATCACTCTGTCTTGAATCCAGCCCTCGGCGATAACTAGAGACTCTTCTCGCTCCAGGCTTCGCTGATCGGCGACTGGGAGTCAGTGCGGTTGCGGCTCCGGCCTCTCCACGGCTCGCGCCGCACCGGCACGACGCGGAACACAGAGATCCTGAGGACAAAGCCAGGGGGGCGGGGGGGTTGCTGATGCTCTGATATCCCTGAAACTGGATCAGAAGCAGCTGCAAGTGGAGGAGGAAGAGGAGGAGATGGAGGAAGCAGAGACGGAGGGAGAGGAGGAAGAGGAGGAGGTGGAGGGGCAGCCACATCTCAGGTGCAGACTTGCTCTGGGGAAGCCAGAAACCAGGTCTGGTTTCGTTTGAGAATTCATTTGCGGGTAAAAAGAAACAGTGAGCAAACGCTGGTAGTTAGAGCCTTTTAAGAGCATCCGTTAGGTAAGAACCATAATGAGGCAGCAACGTTTAGGGAAAAAGAGATGATCAGAGCAGAGGTTCTCACGCTGCGGCGTGCGGCGGCCGCGCTGGAGGGCCCTGTTGAAATGCAGACTGCTGGCTGTAGGGTTTCTGACTCAGTGGGTCCAGGGCTGGGCCTGAGAATCTGTATTTTTGCCCAGTTACCATGGAATGCTGGGTGCTGCTGGTTCAGGGATCCCACTTTGGCTCAGACATCACGTGGAACCACCAGACCTAACTGGGTGCTCTGCTTTGACCGTTCCAAGTGCGCGATGGATTTCAGCACTCAGCGTTTAGACACCGAACGGAAACCAGGTTCCACACGACTGAAGACTTTTTCATTAAAAACGAACTGTAGGCTTGTATCCAAACTCAAGTAAGTACTTCATTTCGTACAGTTATTTTTGTTCTTGCGGATCATTTTTTTAAGAACAAAAATGCAAAGGCAATTTTTTTAAAGTGCTAACTTAGCCTTTGAAGTATAAGAATGACTTTTACTTGAGAAAAGTCATGTCAAATGCAAAGTAAAACAAATCAAACTAAGCCTAAGACATAAACAACTTGGTGATAATTTAGAGCGGAGGGAGGCAGGAAACCAGAACAAAATGCTGCAACTTGACATCCAAAATGTCCCCACTTAATTCACTTCTAAGCATAAAAATGCTACTTATCAGAATTTCATCAAGTTGAAACTGGGTAAGATTAATGCTGTCATTCATTTTTGTCAGAAAATTTCACTCTTTCCTTTCATCTCTGAGGCCCTATGTTCTAAGGAAGAAAGGAAGGAAACTGCTGGAAGGGGTGCAGGACAGGTGGGGGGGCACACACGAGGCCACCATTGAGGTGACTGCTCAGCTCACCTCTCCACCCAATACGACTCCACGGCTGTTTACGACACAGCCGGACAAGCAGGGATCCCCCCTGTGAGGACGCGGTATGAAGTTCAGGTCTAGTTTGAAGGGCAGAAGGTGACCCTCAGTGCTCACAGAACAGTAAGATCTGGACTCACCTACTGGATATTCTAGAAACATCCCCCAGGAATCAAAACATTAGCAAAGTCCTTCTCTGACTCATTGGAGGAACAAAATTGTTGGTCCTTCAGAGTTATGACCTTCCTCTAGAGATTTTCCATACAAATATGTGTGGAAAAACCAGAAAGGATGACTCAGGATTTGCCGGCAACTTAAGGCTGAAAGACTGAGGCTGGTTATGACTGATGGGAACAAAACAGCCTCTGACACATGGTGGGCCCTCGTGTCCCTGGGTTCAGCGGACATGGGGGCTGACTTAAGGGACTGGAGCATCTGCAGATCTTGGTACCCGCGGGGTCCCAGAGCCATCCCCGAGGACACTGAGGGACAGCTGCGCCAAGAGGCGATGGGCGCCAGGCCCTGTGCCGAGCACTCGTCTGCGTTATCTCACAGGCTACGGCGCTGCTTCGGCAGAGATTTCATAAAGCATCTCGCTACTTTATGATAAGGACAGAGACTCAGGGAGGTGAGGGGACATTATGTTCCTGATGGGACAGCTGCCCAACCAAAGTGCTTCACATAACTCTAGGACAGGGAATACTGTCTGTGCTTCAACTGCATAATGATCTTCAAGATCCTTATACAGGTTTTCTATATTCCTAATATATACAAAAAACATATAGCCAGGTTCCCAAACATACTGGAAGACATTTTTAATGAGAGTTAAGAGAAAAGATAGAATTTATTAAGGTTGATGCATTTTTTTGTTGCCCAGGCTAGAGTGCAATGGCATCACCATAGCTCACTACAGCCTCGAACTCCTGAGGGCTCAAGCGATTCTCCTGTCTCAGCCTCCCAAGTGGCTGGGACTGCAGGTGTGCACCACCATGCCTGGCTAATTTTTTAGTTTTTTTGTAGAGATGGGGTCTTGTTATGTTGCTCAGGCTGGTCTTGAACTCCTGGGCTCAAGCGATCCTCCCACCTCAGCCTCTCACACTGCTGGGATCATAGGTGTGCGCCACCGCCCCTGTCTGGTGCAATTTTCATTGTCATTAACAGTAACATTACGTACCAGGTACCATCCTGGATGTTCCACCTGAGCTATCTCACGTTTCGCTGTAATGCCGTAACTAAGACCCTGCGTGGGGGTCAGGACCAGACTGCCTGGTCCAAATTCTGGTTCTGCATCTCACTAGTTCTATGACCGGGGGTACTCAGCATTGCTCTACCTCAGTTTCCCACCTAAAGTGGGGTTAGCAAAATTGCCAGTCTCCTGGAGGAGATCAGAGGACTATGAGGATTAATTCATGTAAAGTTCAGCTCAACAGATTTGTATTATTTATTTCTCATGACAGACCTATGAAGTATTTACATATTGTCTTAGTGTCCCATCCATTATACGGTTTAATTTTCCCTGGAATGACGTACTCTCCCGGTAAGATGATTCTTTTAGCAAATGTGACCTCAAACTACAGCAAAAAGATGGGGAAAGGAAAAAGAAGAGATAGAAAAAATAGGCCAAATATTTAAAAAATCATATTTTTATAAAAAGAATCATACTTGTCATCTTCTGACATTTGGAAGAAGAACCAGGAAGAATAGACGGTGGAAAAAATAAAATGCAGGAAAAACAAGAAATCATTGTATGTCTACCCTGTCTTATTTCCAGGACTTGGCACTGAAGGCAGTCTCAGTCTCCACGTCACTAGCCCAGAGGCCTTTGGCGGTGGCTCTGCCCTGTTTAGCTAACACGAGCTCGAAGAGCGCGTATAAAATTAGGAACGAGGGCTGCGTGCAAGATGCTCACGACAGAGCAATCTGTCTGCTTTGGTTCACTTCCGACTCTCGCCCAGGGCCTTCCCAGCGCCCAGCACTGTGCAGACGCTTTGAGGCCCCTCCCTCGGTGGGGAGTGGGCTCCCTGGTATGGAGCCGTTGCTTCTCTGCTGCTCTGGTGCTTTTTCTATTTATCGTGGGACACAAATACTTTGAAAAGTCTGTGACAAACACATTTGACAGTCCATGAATTACAAAGCCTGCAGGGACACTGGGCTGCTGTTACCTGAGTCCAGGCTTCTGTCTCTCTCGGGCTGCGCTTTCCTGGCAAGGGAAGCAGCTGCGAGATGCTCTCACCCCGAACCACCCAAAGTCTGAGAGCCCCAAGAACGAGCATTCATGCCTTTAGGGTCAATGCTGTGAGCGCTACCTACCAAAGTTAAAGGTTATATAATGTTAGAATCATACAGAAATATTTTTTATTTTCAGTAATGAAGTATACAAAATATAATTAGATATGCCTAGTACAGTAACATCTCAATTACTTTGAAAAAGCCTAGCTTGAGAAAGTAGTAAGAATTCACCTGTTTTGGAAGATGGCACTGTCGACTGTGACATGATGTGTCATTTGGCGGAAATCTCATCGTTAGAACACAGAGTGGGAGACTTTTCTGTCAGATATGGCCAATAACTGAATTTTAAACCATAAAGGACACTAACAGGATGAAAAACAACATAAACTAACATGTCAACTCCACACCCCCACAACAGTGGGTGTGTCCACAACCTGGCTGGAGGAGGCGCACCTCATGATGAAAAGCCCTTTCTACCAAAAACGTGTGCAGAAATATTTAGTAGACTGTTACGAGTTCATCAGCACTGAAATGTGTGCAAATAAGAATACTGTACAGAAGTTTGCTTTTCCCATCCAGAATGTAAAAGAAAAGAATTAATTTTTAACCAATACCTGCCCCCCCAAAAAACCCTCCAAACTCTTATAAAACAAAAGCCATTAGAATGGGAAGAAAAGGTGTAATTCCGGGAAAAAAATCATCATTGGTTTCAGTATCTGAAAAAACAAAGCATGGCTCCTAGTTCCCAGATTAACTGGTCTGGCAATTTCCAGGGATCTCTACTCTGTGGCCACTTAGAGCCTCCTGCCATGCCATGGATGTGGGGACTGGTACCTGCTGTGAGCCAGGTGGCACCTGGCGCCTCACACCCCGCCGCAGCTCTGTGGGTGTGTGCGATCAGACCAGGCTCTGAGGCTCAGAGAGGCTGAGTGAGCTGCAAAGGCAACACAGCTGGGTAAAGGCCAGAATGCGGGTTTATTTATTTTTTTTAAACTTGAAAGTCTGCTGCTTTTGTACTTCACATATCTCTTACAACAGGTAAACGCATTTATTACTGTTTTTACTACTCCATAAAGACCACGAGTAATGCTTTTTACTGTGGACTAACAACAATGCCAGCACCAAATAAACTGATACTATTAGGATCTGACGCACCTTCGCCTGTTGGATTTCAGCTTCCGGGGATTTCTTACCTGGGGCTCCCGTATACATGATGGAAAATACGTTTATTGCTATCGTAGCAGCATAGAACACTGGAAGTGCCCGGAGGCCATTGGGAACAGGGTCCTCCTGCGGGACAATGAGATACAGTGGAAGGTCAGGATTTAAGGAGCATTTGCAGCCAACACAGGGAAAATGACAGAAAACACTATTACAAGAAAGTTTTCCCAAAACCCAGTGTGGCCAAAAAGGCTGGCGTTGTAACTGCCGATGATCTGCTTCACATCTACAGAAATGGCACTGGCTAGGCCATCTCTCCCACACAAACGCAACGTCAAAGAGCCCACTATTGTGGCCAGCAGGCCCGTTAATGCCCCAGAATCACATGAGCTGATGTCAGACTTAGAAAAGGACTGCTAGGTTAGGTCAGTTCCTAGGGACCCAAGCCCAGAGCTCAGCCTCTACTTTTTCAAAATGTGTGGAGCTCACTGCTCTAGCTACATCCAGGTTTGGCCCTAAAAGCCAACACTTGACACATATTCTGAGACTCTAACCTCTGTCCTGTAAGAAAGTCAAGTGATTCAGACATCATTGCATTACTATCCGGTTTTACAGCACCCTATCACACGACACATTTTAGCTATATTACCTGGTGCTATGATTTTCAAAATCTTTTCACAAGGTATAGTATTTAACTTTCAACTACTAACAGCTAAAAAGAATTGTCAGTCCCTTGCGTAATAAAACATTTATTTAGAACTTTAGGCTTTTGCTCCAACACTCCCTAAATCTAATACTTCAACAAGAATGGTGCCGTACATGTCTTAGGTTCAGTAACTTCCGAGAGCACGTGAGAAATTTAGTTTTAAGCAGACCTACAGAGAAATCTGAAGCAAATGCATGGGCCAGGGACTCCCGACGCAGCACTGGCACACGGATGCTGCTGAAATAATCAAAAAGGGACTAACTTCTAATAACTATGTGGGACATTCTTGCACATTTATATGAACATGCTACCTGCCATGATTAAAGGAAAATTGGGTCTAAAACCTGATGTGTGAGGCTGGGCGCGGTGGCTCACGCTTGTAATCCTAGCACTCTGGGAGGCTGAGGCGGGCGGATCGTCTGAGCTTAGGAGTTAGAGACCAGCCTGAGCAAGAGCAAGACCCCGTCTCTACTGAAAAAATAGAAAGAAATTAGCTGGACAACTAAAAATACATAGAAAATATTAGCCCGGCATGGTGGCGCATGCCTGTAGTCCCAGCTACTTGGGAGGCTGAGGCAGGAGGATCGCTTGAGCCCAGGAGTTTGAGGTTGCTGTGAGCTAGGCTGACGCCACAGAACTCTAGCCCAGGCAACAGAGCAAGACTCAGTAAGTGAGTGAGTGAGTAAGTAAATAAACAATATAAAACCTGATGTGCACTATGGAAGTATACATAAGCAGAGACTTTTCTCAAAGACACCTACTGCCAAATGCAAACATGCCTGGAAGTCACTTATGTTTGCAGAGCAGCACGCCCCATCAAGACACTGCTCTGGGATGTTTCAGGGAGCCATCAGCAGTCATCGAGAGGCTTGAGTTGAGTGTAGTAAGGTGTAAGCAGGAGCAGAAAGTGACCTGACTGTGTGAGAGTCACACTGGACCAGGCCGGGAGGTGGAGGAGTGGGAAACGCTGAGACTACTGGGCCAGGGCCAGGGATAAAGGGACACGGCCAATGTTATAATCTGTGAGGCATCACGTGAAAAGAACCTCGGCTGCACTGAAACAAAACACCGGGGGGCTTAAGTGCCTCCTGCCTCTGGTTTCCAAAGCATTATTTTCCTAGGGACAATAGTTGCTAAAGAAAGACTCCCAGCCAATAACTTGTGCAGGTGCATAGCCAGCCCTGAGTTTGTGTTTCTCAATTAAATCATCTTAGGTTTTCCCAAATAACCTATTCTTAAAACTCAAACGACAAACGTCACTTTTGACCTGTGTTTTCTTCCTCCTATTCCTTTCTCTCTCTCTCTCTCTTTCCCTCCCTCCATCATCTGCCGCCCATCCAAGCGTCCATTACTCTCTCTTCCCGAATATTTAGCAAGTGCCTCGTGAGTGCTAAGCACAGAGCCAGGCACTGGAATACCGAGGTGACCACGACAGTCATGTTTCTGCTCTCACAGACCTTAAGGTCAAACAGTGAACCGGCAACTAAGCGAGAAGTAAACAGCACACAGCTAAGTGCAGCGACAAGAAGGTACAGAGGGCTGCCGGAGTAGGAGAGGGGAGACCGGCCGGAAGTTGGGGGCAGGAGAGGAGAGGCTTCCTTGGAAGTGACACGTCAGGGCTGAGCGGGAGTTCGCCAGGCGAGGGTGGATTCCAGGCAGAGGAAATGAAAAGGGCGGAGCCTGGCAGGGGGGAGAGGGTGGCACCTTCCAAGATGCAAACGAATACCAGCGTGGCTAATCCCAGGAGAAGGAACGCTGAGACATGATGACGGCAAGCGCACGTGTCCGAGAGAAAGAGCCTTTCGGCGGCTGCCTCGGCCACGGCTAAGAGAAAGCGCTGCGCCTTGAAGCAAGGACACAGCGGCAGGAAGGCTGTCCCCGAGGTGCGCAGTGCGCGCCGCGACGCGGCTACCGCAGACGGGCCTCGTGGCTTATCAGATACCGCAACAGCCCCGTGACCATCATAAGAAAAGACAATCGTGTTTTGTTTCTAGGTTACTGATCTTAGTAAATTCTAAGTTTTTAAGACAAAATATATCCCAGTAGGTCTATTTTCTTCTTTTTATCCTTTCCTCAAATTGAGTCAGTGTTTCAAGCTTGCTTTCTCCATTAAAAAAACAACACAGGAAAACACCTTTACATTTGAGTAAGAAAATGTTCTAGCTTTTTTTAATGATAGTCAATTTCAAGATCTTAACGTGATCTCATTCTATTCAGTCTAACACTCAGGAAACAATTATCTTTCCTTTTTGAGATCTGAGCACAATTCCTAGGAGTGTTGACTAATGAACTAAAGCATAGAGCCAAGAAACACGATTTGTCATGCTGGTTTCTGGGGGAATCTCCGGGTAATTTACCTTAGCTCTTTCTATTTATAACAATATCTGACTCTAACTCCAGGGTGCTGTGCCTTAACAATGTATAAATACAATTATTCCTCTAATCCCTCTCATTATTAATTTCTATTGAGTAGAACCAAAATCGGTTCTAAAATTTAATTAAAAAAACCCAAACGGCCTCACTTACCTTTTTTAAGATGAAAATTCTGAGCAGTACAAACAGCACGCCAGACATGAAACCAGACAACAGTGGAGATATAAACCAAGAAGCAACTGAATAATTAAAAAAAAAACTAATGAATGTTAAAATTCATATATAATCATGGCCATATTTATAGAATACAATGATAACCACAATATATTACATACATTAATAAACATTCCCAGAATTGTTTACCGTAACTCAGAACCTAACAAGCCCTCGCGACTCAGCAGAGCCGACCTTCGCACGTTTACAGCTGTACTCAGACACAAACGCAGTCACACGTAACTGGTCCCGCCAGCAGTGCGCCGCCAAGTGACCGTGTCCCACAGAGCCCCCAGCCTCTCTTCTTATCAATACATACAGAGACTCTGTCCTTGTCCCAACTGTAAAGGTTATGTAAAAGATGGGCCAACTTCCATTTCATTATCCAAGACCAGCCCAGTACTTTCATTCCTGACATCTGACTATGGGAACCTTGAGACTTTGAGCCTCCAGCCAAGTAGTTCTCAACTCTGGCTGCACATTGGAACCATCTGAGGAGTTTTGAAAACTTGTTATACTCTTGCTCCACCCCCAGAATTCTGATTTTAAAGGTCTGCAATGGGGTCTGGGCTTTGCTTCCCCAGGTAATTCTCAAGTGCAACCGGAGTTGAGAACCGCTCTTCTGGAAGCCTGGGATATAAGGTGATTTTCTAGGCGGTCTGTGTCCCTGTTTGGCAGGTGAGGGATCCAGTTGATCCAGAGCTCCAAGACCACTGAGATTCTGGTTAAAAAAAAAAAAAAAAGTAACCCAGGGGATGGAGATGGCATTAGAGTATTTTTCACAATGCGTGGGTGGCTGCTTACGGGGTTGAATGGATTTACCTCCAGGAGGTAAGTTCTTAGGCCTTAAAATGAGGCAGGCTTGGAACCCAGAAGGAACACTAGGCAGGGTGCTGCTTCCTTAGAGCCAGACTGGAGACCCCTCCAACGCAGGGAGGCCATGCGGGGCTCGCTGGGCTTCCCCAGCACCGTGACTCCTGGATTCGTGCCGTCCTCCTTCCTGGGGCCTCGTCTTTCTCTAACCTACACGCTGATTTCAATCAAATAAATTTCTCTTCTGCCTGAGAAGAAGAGAGAGTGATTTTCAAAGCTAGATGACAATGTAACATCTTAAAAGAGTGGAGTTAAAAAACCATCTAACGCATAACAGTTCACCATCTCCAGTAACAGAAATCTTAAGGGAAAATGCATTACCCACACCATATAGGTCTTCTAAACCTCAACATTTGAAGGAAAAAATATAAAAGTCACATTTAATAAAACTTGCTCTAGAAAAGGTAAACTGTCCTCCTTACAGGTAAAAGAAAATGGCAGTTACCGATCTTGACGAGCTCCATCCACTGCACGCCTTTTGTGCCGATGGCGACGAGCGAGAAGCCTATGGTGGCGCCGACGATGCAGTGCGTTCCCGAGATCGGGAGTCTCAGGAAGGACGCGATCAGCTGCCAGACAGCTGAACCTAAGGAACGAAATAAGGAAAAAAGTCAGATACAGAGTGGAGAGTCTCAGACAACCACAGGGGAAAAAAAAATCCAAATTGTCCTTCTCTGGAAAATCTCCTGGGTTTAATTTTCTGCAAATTGTTTCTTCACAAAGTGCTCCGGTCCTGACAAAAATCACTCAACTGTGGTGGAAGGAACGACTATCCCTTCTTCAACATGGAGGGGACAACCGTGATTCTGCATCTATAGACAGACACATCACCTGTTGTCACATTCAGGTGAGGGTGCTGGTGATGAGCTTGTTCCGAGTGAGCTTTGGCCAAAACCAGGCAAAAGAGTTAAAGGCTCTAGATGAACACAGAAAGATGAGAAAGGCAACGTGCTGGAAAGACCTTTCGCTTAGTTGTTAAGAGGATCCCTTAGTCTGGGCCTGTGTCCTTCCACCCCAATCCCACCACTCTCTTCCAGGCTGAGTGTTTTTCTGGGCTACAGTTCAGCTCAGGTATTTTCATAAGCAGATCAAATTCTGTAGTGAGTATTAAAAGCATCAGCTGGGAGAGATCACTTTCAGAAACAGTTGCTGAAAAGCCCTGCAGAACTGTAAGGGAACAAAGGGTTTGGCCGATAAGCTGGGCACAGTATTAATCCCAAATGTTAATTCTGGAAACCTGGCTGCCTGGCAGCAGCAACCATTTTAAGCAGACTCCTGGCCTTTCCTTCAAAGATATCTGAGTTGCAGAAGGATCATTCATGGCTGTAAATGGTCCAGTTTGTGAAGCAACATGAACAGCTGCTCCCATGGGTGCCCGGCGTGCTGACCTTTGAGCTGTGTGGGCTGTGACCCCATGTCTATCCCTAGAGCGTGTGCTGGGAAGAGAAGGCCCGCCTTGCGCCACCAAACTGGTAATAGGCTCGGTGGCAGCAGCAGGTCCCCACGGACAAGCCCCTTAAGCCTCCACATCTAAGCCTGGGCTCCGCGGGGACTAGTTGTTTTAAAAGTAAAGCCAGAGTTTGGAGCATGTTTCATAGCACAGAACTGTAACTTCGAAAGTAAACTACACGATTCATATTCTTACAGCAATTAAAATAATCTAATGACGTAAGAGAATGGAATAAACTTCCCCAGTTGGAGTCAGACCATGAGATTTTTCCTTCCTGACAGCGGCTATCCTTTCTCTGGCTGACTTTACGAAGTACGTCCTGGAGCAGGAGCTTGTCAAGAGAGGAGGGGTACGGGACTGCCTCCGGGAGGAAGAGGGAAGGAGGGCGGGATGGCGGGCAGGGTGGAGGAGCAGCAGGGGGAGGGCGACGAGGCAGGAATACCTGCTTGGGGCCTGGGAGCGGGGCAGCTGCCACCTCAGGAACACGCGATGCCAAGAAGAGCAGTGGGAAAAGAAAGAGATAATTTAGTGTAAGATAATGACATCCTACAAAGAGGAAAGGGATTAAGCATGGGATCGGGGTGCAAGACGACAAAACCTAGGGAAGGTGGGGAGATCGGCATCCCCAAGGCAACTGTCCCTGAGAAGGTGACAGAAATGGCAGAGCAGCTCCGGGTCTCCAGGGAGGCGGACGAGGGTGTGAGGCCGCACAGAGTGTGGCTGGGACGGCCGCAGTTCTGGGTGTGCAGAGAAGGCGGCGAGTTACACTAGGGGGCTATTTCTGCAGGGAGACTCGGAGTGCTGGATTCCCAGCAGACTTCTGGAAGCACTGCTGGCTCCCGAACAAGCGGACCGCCTGCCCCAGAGCCGAGCGAGACTCGGCAGACGGCGAGCTCGGGAGATCTGGCTGGCGCGGGCGACTCCTTCCACCCGGCCCCTCTCTCCCGCACAGCCGCCAGGAAGCACAGAGGCCCACGGGCTTGCGGGGAAGTTACCGAAGGAAAAAGAAAAGAATCAAACAGAAGAGAATAAAAGGCAGGGTAGAGAGGAGCAGAAGAAGTGGATGTTGAATTTCGAAGAGGAAGACGGAGAATTCCGGCACCCGGACAGAACGGGCTTTGGTTTTGGCTGACAGTAATTATACCACCGGCTTAAACCGACAGAGCTCCCATCGCAAAGAACCCAAACTTAAAAATCTGGGTTAGCTCATACAAATTCCCAACAAAATAGGCTTTGAGATTCGTCTAACCACATACCAAGAAAATAAGAAAAAGAAACCAAAGCAAACAAAATCAAGTTATTCAAGCAAAACCTCAAATTGCTTTGGTAAACCCAAATTCTACTTGAGGTAAGGATCCTTCGTTTTTTCAGGAAAGAGCCACAGGCCAGAGATGGGAAAGCTGAAAAGCTGGACAAGTTGTCCTATCCCCACGAGAAGTCAGCGACACGAAGCTCAGTTTAGAAAACTTCCATCGCACGGAGGTGCCCGGCGTAGCCCGGCTGGCAAGTGACTTAAACAGGCACCGCCAGCGCTCGAAGTTTCACCCAACAAAAGGAAAACTCCAGTTAAGATTTGATTTTGTCAGTGTTTTTCTTTACTTGTGCCATACTCTCAGCACATCTCACCCGCATCATCTTGCCTGGAAAAATCTTATTTTGGCTCGACAGAGTTAAATCTTAGGTATCTTCACAGCTATCAAGAGTGAACTTTACACATGACGGTTATATTTCTAAGGAGAATTTCAATTACATCTGACTGTGCTGAGAAATACATGTTCAGTGATGGGAAGTAAAATTCAGCAATGCCAACAGCTGCGGGAACGAAAGTGACCTTGAACCTCACAGCTTTACAACACGAGATGTCACGCTGAGAAACAGGGACTGCTTTAGCGCACGTTACCAGCCTGCTTGGTAACATATCGACTCTCTTCTTGGTCCACATGTGGCTTCTGGACAGATGCCTCAACAATTT
Organism: Indri indri; assembly: GCA_004363605.1. Lineage (NCBI taxonomy): Eukaryota > Metazoa > Chordata > Mammalia > Primates > Indriidae > Indri > Indri indri. Next base: position 66,408 of record RJWJ010000999.1, on the reverse strand, counting down.
CTCACACTAGCTTGCTGTAACAAAAGGAGAGTGGGCCATCTTAAGTTTGGCAAATAATTGCCACCTTCTGGGTGCTTAACAAATGCTGGTGACAAATAAATCACTAGGGACCTGTGGAATGTGGCTGTATTCTTGGCACCCGGGCATCTTACCTTCCACTGCAGGACTCTTCCTACAAAAGGATATGTCCTGTGGAAGGCAGAGGTGGTCCAGTTCCTCTCTCGCCCTCTTCCCCTAGCCAAACTACCCGCACAGACCAGCTGTCTGCTCTGACAGCTTCTCTGCCTAGAGGCAAGCAGAGAAAGAGTCCTGTCAGCTGCACTTAGCGCATTTCTGCCTGGAATGTTCTTTTCGGCCGCCGTGAGGGCATGCTGGGAGCAGCCCGGGATGCTGCGAGTCTGTGCCACCTTGCGTGAGGGGGTCACACCGACCTGCTAGTCTGGTTGGTCACATGGTCCTTCACTGCAGTGCTTCTCGTCATCTAGACCACTCAGAACTGCCAGTGAAAGGCCATACTATAACCAGGTGACAAGACATATTATTTTTTGGCCAGAAAACAAAACAAACATACCAGATGGAGCTCCCAGAGGTGGAATCAGAAAATCAAAACAAAAGCCAGCAAAAGGATCACAAACAGCGCAGGAGACCAGAATTTCTTGAAACGTAAGCACTTAAGTAAGATTCCTTTGGTAACTGAATCTTAACTGAGAACTTACACTGAGAATATAAAAGTTAAATTAATAAATACTATTTTTTGACATCCAAGTTTTCAAAACATTGTGTCCTAATTGATGAAAAATCATAAGAAAAAACAGAAATCAATGTTCAAGGAAATTTCATAAGTTAACCTTTAAAACACATTCACTTAGACATGTCATTTCTTCAATAATTATCAAATAACTTTAAAATGATAAAAAGCTATTCTACAAAGATCTTTTTCTATACTTTATGAAAAGTATCCACTTAGCCAAAATCTATTTTAACAACTAAGTTGGCTAAAACTTCGAGACAATAAATGTTTGCTTGGTATTTAAACACTTTAAAAATCACAATCAAACTAATATGCCGAGAGCAAAAATAAGATAGTAAATATAAAACATCGAACCTGTTTTTGAAAAGTCAAAGCAAAAATCACATTTATGGATATGACCAAAGTGCTGTATGGAATCGGCGGTGGATGGGTGTGTCCCGTTGGCATAAAGAAGAAAGCGACTTACCAACCATGGCGCTGACTTCCCCTGCCATGAGGGTCTCCACCGTCTCGTTGTACAGGTTCACGTCTATGATGCCTTTTCGAATGGTCTCTCCTACTTTGGCCCCCAATAACACTGAGCCAGTGGTCTCAAATACCGAAGCCAAGATGCATGCCTGCCTCAAGGTCACCACACCAGAGCCCACGGCCGTGCCGAACGAGTTGGCAACGTCGTTCGCTCCAACAGAAAATGCCAAGATAAAAGCTATGATAAAGCCTAAGATGACCATCCACAAATACTCATCCATGGCCATTTTAGAAAGTGGGTTTCAGGTACTTTTCTTTTGCTGAAATATTTTAAATAAACAAAGCTTGAGGTTTTAAACTTTGTAAGGCTGAGAGTTCTTGTAAACAGTGAGTTTGCTCTGGAAAGTGCTGGACAACGTTAGAGCCTGAACAAACTGCTAACTGCTGGTTTTCAAACTACTGTCAGTACAGTTCATTTGGTTGTGTTCAGTCAGCGGTAAAACGCATTCCATATTTTTCCTCCCAACTTGGGAAAGCTGTGATGTCTCCTCCTGTAACAGAAAGAAAACAAAAGACATCAGTTACCTTAAGCAACCTGTAACAGTTTGTTCTTTCTGAAATGAATGTTTTAAGCCTGCTAATGGGATCTAACTTTGGCATGGGACAGATCTACCACAAAGCAATCCCAGACAGATTGTAATTAGGAAAACCCCCCCAGCAGAAAAAAAAAAACAAAAAAAACACCTGGTTTCTAGAATTAGCAGAGGTTGAAGCATGCTTAGTAATTATAGACTGGTACATAGATAGTAAGTCTCACTAGCTTAAGTATTTTATGCAATTTGAAAAACATTTGGTTGTTATTTTCAGAGAGAACAACTGCCTCAAGTGAGTAAAAGATAAAGAAATGAGAAATTTAGGTTATGCAGTCTTTCAAGCATGTGGAATGTGCCTGGTTTCCTGGAACAGCAACAACCAAATCTGACTGTGACACCACAGGTGTGGCCAGGGATCGTCCTGCATACTTCTGCGTGAGGAACGAGCCCTCATGAGCACGTCGCGCATGTGTCTGGAAGATGTTACCAGCTCCAGTGCAAAGTCACTCATTCAGAGGGTGACAAAGACTCCAGCTCACTGGCATCAGCTCCTGCCCACCCACCGCCCCTCGCTCTGCGCCGCGTCACTGGCTCCTTGCTATTCTTTGACCACGCCAAGCACGCTCTGACCTCAGGGCTTCTATACCTGGGACGACTCTGCCAGGAAGAATCTTCCCCGACAGCTGCACGGCCCCTTCTTCCCTCCACTTAGGTCAAATGTCACCATCAAGGGAGGCCTCGCTTGACCTGGTAAAGAGCAGCCCCTCCTCCCACACCTTTTGGGATGAAGAGGAGATGCCACAAAATATATCCGTGAAGTAAAAATGTCACTAAAAACTCCATAACTATGGCATTCTATTATTGGATAGCTAAGGGACCAAATCTGTGTATTTTCTTGAATGGTATTAGCGTACAGAATGGTGCCTAGCACAGTCTGTTTCTTCATAAATGCTTATTGAACTGCACTGAATAAATACCATGCCATATACAATATAATGCTTTGACCCATCAACAATGAGGTTATTTAGGGGAAAAAACCGGTCCACAAAATTTTATGTACACTGCGATTATGGCAATGTTAAAAATGACCAAAAGGTAATATACCGAAATTATAACAGAGGTTAAGTTTGAGTGGTAGACTTTTTTCCTTTCCTCCCAAAATTGTATATTGTGGTTACATGCTTTTCAGATGAAAAGAATATATAATAAACAAATCACCAAACACACACTGAGCACCATGCATGTCTGCAAGCTACAGGCACACGATGAAACAGTAACTACACGCTGACGGATCTTGCCGTTTTCCAAGATTTTCGGCCTATGCGATTCTGGAGATTCACATCCCAAGTGAGATAAACGAAAAGACTACTCTAAAGGCAAAAGACAAGATTCCACTGAAAGAGTATTTTATTAATATGATGGAGACAGGTGCAGTGGTTCATGCCTGTAATCCCAGAGCTTTGGGAGGCTGAGGTGGGAGGATCACTTGAAACCAGGAGTTTGAGACCAGCCTGGGCAACAAAGTGAGATCTCGTCTCTACAAAAAATAGAAAAATTAGGCAGGCGTGGTGGCGCCTGTAGCCCCAGCTACTCGGGAGGCTGAGGCAGGAGGACCCCTAGAGCCCAGGAGTTCGAGGCTGCTGTGAGCTATGATGACACCACTGCACTCTAGCGAGGGCAACAGAGCAACACCATGTCTCTAAAAAAATTAAAAAAAAAAAAAAAAGACAGATACACTAAATCTATACATGAAAATCAAAATAAAAAACGTTTTGGGCCAATATTATCTATCTTAAAATATGAACAAATTCTTGATGAAATCTTCTTTTATAGTCTAGCTTGCCAATAGGGCAGACCAGGGCAATATTCAGCAAATATCAAGAACCTTCTTTGTGGCAGTCACGAGAAATTCAGTGATGAACAAAAATGGATGTGGGCCTGGCGCACGGGGCCTACAGGACAGTGAAGGAAAACAGACGCTAACCAAGTAAACGTACACACGTATGACTATACCCTGGTGACCAGTGCTGTGCGGGATGGAGACAGGGCGTCACGCAGCGTCATGAGAGCACAGATGTGGCGTGAGCTGGTCTGAGGGCAGCACAGGCCTCCGTGAGACTCGGCGGCAGCGGGAGTCGGCCCTGCTCGGGGAGGGCGCTCAGTCCAGGCGCTGCCACGGCGGGAAGGAGGGCCCCGGAGGCAGGCGGGTGCAAGGGAGGTCAGGTGCGTCATGTTAAAGACTGTGGCCACCACGTGGACAGGGGATGCCACTGAAGGGGTTTAATCAGGGAGGGGTGCTGGTGCAATCACACTTGGCATTTTCAAAAGATTGCTCTGGCTGCAGCGTGGGGAACAGGCGGGGAGAAGGCAAAGAGCGTGGAGAGATGCGTGGCGCAGCCACGAGCCGCGGCGTCTGGTCCGGCGTGCTGGCGGTGGCCGGAGGGGAGAGAAGTGATTTAAGAGGTATCTCAGTGGTAAAACCCGACAGGACCGGGTGATGGTTTATACGGGGGACAGAGAGAGGACAGATGGCTTGTGGAACTGGACTGAAATATAACTGAAGGCTTTTTTCCCCCTCTTTTTTGTTGCTTTTAATTTTGCTTTTTGGTGCTAGGTTGGGGTGTGACCACAGGCTAGCTTTCATACACACTGCCCAAACAGGCCAACGGTGGGTGGAGGCGCCAGCCCTGTGTTGCTCGGGGAGGTTGCCCATCATCTCAGTGTTACCTCAGCACCGCGTCAGCCCAGAGACCCCTCTGCTACCCAGACAATCGCAGATAACTGATGTCCACAACTGGGTCTCGGTGCTTCAGTGTGGATTTTGTCCTTCACACCCACACCCTAACCTGACCAGCCTAAGTCCACTAGGCATCTGGTCGAGGAGAAAGTGCCAGCTTCTCCTTTTCTCTCTGCAGGTAAAAAGGGAACATCTGTTTCTCCATGTGGAGAGGTGTGGGAGCGCAGGACCTGCAGTCGGAGGCCCTGGGTCCAGTCTGTAGCCACTGCTACGCATTCCCAGGCCAGCCACCTGCGTGACTCGCCGGAAACACAGGGCTCGCGGTCCAGAGCCGTTGGTTACATGCAAGTCGGGTAACGAGCGCACGGCCCTAGCTCAGCATCTGGGGTCAATCCGTGGTGACTACAATCGTTATCAGCAGGTAAAGCCCAGGGGCAGTGGTCAGGAAACGGGAGGCCCAGTTCCAGTTCTGCTGCTGTCCAGCAGTTGACCTTGCGAAACCCACGCACACTTTCTGAATCCAGTTTCATCATCTACAAAATGGGGACAGTGATGGCACACCACTCTACGGAGTTATTGCGAGAATCAAATCTAATTATGTAAAAGTGTTTCGAAAGTTGTGGTCAGCCTCAAGCAACTTGAAGTTATTGGTATCACTGTAGTTGCTGGAAGAAGAAAAACTTGAGGTTCCAAAATCCTTCTAGAAGGATCTCTCAGTCCTATGCTCCTCCCTCCTTAGTGGTCATGTGGGTACACCTGTCCACCCTCTCTAGTCCTGTGCTTCTTCCTCAATGCACAGACTCTGGCCTTGTCTCTGGTTAAAGAATGACACACATCATGAGGGACAGGGACTTTTTTAAGGGAGGTGAGGAGGTAGAGAAAAGAAACACTAAAAGGAGCTATGAACAAAAGTCACTCAAAACAACAAAGCCACTTTGGAAAACAGTTTGGCAGTTTCTTATAAAGCTAAGTGCACGCCCACCGCCTGACCCAGCAGTGCCGATCCGAGATGTACTTACGCAGGAGAAATGAAAGCATGGCCCCTACGGGAGGCTCCTCGCTCTGTATCTTGAGTGTGGTAGCGGTTACACTACTGTTCGTGTTTGTTAAAACTCATGAAACTGTGCACTTACAACTGCTGAACTGATCAGGAAACAATACTGGTCATATTGATAGACGGTCATATTCACTTTTGAAATTTCTCCCTGTCTAGATTGCAAACATTGGCTCCAACCTCCACCAAGTCCCCTAGGATGTTATATAAATTACACAGTCAAGAAAACAAAGAAAAAATCATTCTCTTATTCAATGAAAAAGGGAACTTTCCACGGAGACATAGTAAACCCGGCCAGTTCCTCTCATCAAGCAAGGGCTCAGGGCCCGGTCATCGCACCACGCTTCAAACGATAGCATCAAGAAGCGAAGAACAAACGCACACAGATCCATCAGCAGGTGCTGACTTGGCACTGCAAACATGAAGTCCCACAGAAAGGGCGCGAGACGCAGCTCCCCCAGGGCCAGAGGAAAGAGGCCTGGCTGGGCCAGACTGTGGGCCGCTCTTCAAACCCACAGGGACGAGAAGGGCCGGGCTTTCCCAGAGGCCAGTCTTCAGCATGGCCCCTGCGGGATCTGAACAGTGGAAACCCATTCATTAGTATTTAAGTTTTGGGCAAATATAAACGTTTCAATGGAAAATTGCTCCTGTGGGGGACCAGAGATTGAAGATACTTAAATTTGGACTTGTGGGCACCTCATCGACCAAGCGCTTCCAGGAAGTCAATCAGAGAAAGTTCGATGGAAGCAAGCCAGCACAACAGGGTCACTCTGACCCGTAGCGCCAACGCCACCTCTCAAATCAGTTCTGTACTGCCACCTGTAACGTACCGTTCTGCTATGTCACCTCCCGTAAGTGCAGTTAGAGATGGTGTGAGCAGCTCTAAAACCAGCACTTCCTTTCTTATAGGAAATGGCTCTTGCGAATGCGCCAGACGCACGACACCCAGGACCCTCTTTTGAATAAAAGCTAGTCAGATGGGGTGCGGGTGTTCTCGATGGCATTCATCTGAAGAGTTTGAGAAGATAATCAAACACTTTGAAATGTGGGCAAATATTGACGTACAAAGATGCTTACTGTAGTGTCGTTTATCCTGATCATGAAAAAGAGGAAACCAGCTAAATGTTCCCAGACAAGGGAATGGCTGAAGAACTGGCAACTTCTCCAGATGAAATATAATACAGTCACTAAAATGACATAACTTGAGAGTTTTTCATGACGTTGGAATGTAGCAGTCCTCAGTGAAAAATCGGCGTGCACAATGACATGTGCCTACGGTCCCAACCACGCGCGAGCGCGCTGGCACCAGCAGTAAGGAACCTGCCCGAGGCTAGCAGGGGCTCTCTGGGTGCTCGTTACACATTTTTGACATTATCCAAAATTTTCTACCATGTGCAGTGACCACTTTTATCAATGGAAGACCCTTCAAAACACTACAAAGTACATTTTTTTAAAAGCTAGCATGTACTGCCAAAATTTGCTTAGTTTTCTTTAATAAAAAAAATAAATTGACCATGAATCTATTTATGTTTTCAGCCCAGGCCTCTCAGGCAATTTTCCTCAGGCTCATGACCTACAATATAAGATGTGACACACGGCTTACATTCCTTTAATTTATCTTTGTTTTTCACTGTCAGGAATATCCTTTTGTTCTGGTATCTGGTATCAGAGACATAAAAACGTCTCTGCGCGGTTTGGCGTCTCCTACTATATTCCAGTTAGCAGGGCTCTGAAGGCCACCCTCAGTCACACTGGTCCTTCCTCCTCTGCGGTTCTTCCTCATCTTCCTCCTCTTCCTGAGGTCTGGCTACCAGTGCTGAACTGAATAAAACACTGTCCTGAAGGTGCCAGTGTTTTCCTGGCCTCTTTTTACTGGAATAGTCTTTGGGGTTGATACAAGAAGCAACCTATAATCACTCTTTTATTTCTGTTGTGGTTGACAGAATTAGAGAATCACAGAACATTAGAGTTTGAAGAGACGTTAGAAGTGATCCAGTCCAATCTTGGTCATTCTGAAGATGTGACCGCCATAAATAAAATGCAGCTTAAATAGCGAGTCCCTAAATGTACCCTCCAGTTACCATCAGTCAGCACGAGGGCAGGAGGTACAAACGAGAACACCACGACGGCACTCAGAAGCGACACTCAGGTTTGACATTTGTGAGGCTTCCTTGATGATACTAGGGCCTCTTCTGGGAGCTCAGATTTCTCGCGGTCCTGGCCTCCGCGGGGGCGGGAGGGAGGACAGGGAGCTGAGACAGTGGATTACTAAGAACACTGCAGAGCCTTCGTGCTCAGAAATGTGCAAGATCAGACGACACCTCCCCGTCCTGTCCAACTCCATCATTCCACATCAGCCAGAGACCACAGCAGCAGGAGGAACAGCCCAGCCTGGAACTACGAGCCACAGGCTGGCCCTGTGGGGCGGGGCAGGAATCTCTGACCCTTTCTTGAGCAGTGCAGCCGACCGCCTTCATGAATTCAGGGCACGTGAACAAACTTATTTCGATCCTCTGCCTCAGGTTTCTACTTCAGACTCTCAGGCTCGGCCCTGCCAGGCCCCTTTTCCTCTCTGGGCCTCGTTCCTGCTACATTCACTCTCCCTCCTGCATTTTTCTCATTCTGACATTTAAATTTCTTTCCAGCTCATAAAGCTTTTGTGTTATTTAGATGTTTTCCACACCACCTCTTGCTCTCTGGAAAGGCATTATATAAATCTATTAAATATATTTTTAAAGAAGAAAGAAATGAACACCAAAAGTAATTAAAATGAGATAAAGTTAGAGGAGGTAGGGTGATTTGGCCCGAAGAAGAGAAGATTTAGAAGGTCCTACATGGAAAATATTTTTTAAAAATTGAAAGACTGCCTCCGGGAAGTGTAAGCACCATCTCTTGAAGATGTGTGGATGGAACCTGAATGAGGGGTAATTGTAAAACAGATTTTATTATTTTCATTTTAAATTTATAATTCAATGCACCCATGAAAAGGTTATTATAAGGAAATACATGTCAGCCACTCTTTGTCTAATTTAAGGATGGAGCATAAGGAAACAGTCTTTCATGTAATAAGAAAGACTATTTGGATAGGAAGAAAAAATTTATAACTCAGTGGGTTGTTGCACAGTGAAATCAGCTCCCATTGGAAATGCAGAATCAGCTGCAGTAGAGATTGGTAAAGCAGATCTCACCTTGCTGGAGTGTTTGGGGCACGATACTGCTGGAAGACAGGGACAAGAACGGCTGAGCTCTGTACATTTGTTCCCACCCTGAGATAGAAAAGGCTCCTAAACATCTCCCCGTTTCTCCCTTTCTGTATGCACTACAGATGAATTCACCCCAGATAGTCTAGGTATTTTTTTACTCATAACCAAAAATAGCTTAATTTTCATGAACAAGTCACTTAACACATGAAACTTCTACCAAATGTCAAACCTAGGATCAATTGTTCCCATTCTGTGCCCTGAAGTGTTGGGCTGTTTGGCTAAGTTCCAAGAGCTATATTAGGGAAATACTTTCCTTTCAGCCACAGTTTAAAATGGAAACATGTATGAAAATAGATATGGGTCTTACATATTTCTTTGTGAATTTCGTTCTGATTATATTGGAGGCTCAATAACAATATGGATGGTGCTCATGAAACTCTGCGGATACTACTGCATGTTCTATTACTGCAACATTAATATAAATAGAAGAGTGGGTAAATGAAGATTATTATCTTAACTATTTTCCACTCTCAGCTTACAGCCCCCTATTTCTTGTTCTCATTCCAGAGATTCTTAAGCAATAGTTCTAGGCAGCAGAAAAAGCAGGCAAGGACAGATGATTGGTAAATTGGTTCAGCCAGCCTCTTCCTCTTTGCTCTGCAGCAGAGGCTGTTCAAGCCTCTGAAATGCTTCCTGAAAAGTCTGGAAACCTGATTCAACTCCTCCAATAACTTGCCAAATCAGCAGTGTCAACAGGCTAAACAGGGCAATAAATTCACAAAATTGTTCATGTGATTGGTAGTCAGGTGGCGATTTAGCAGTTCTTCCCATCATCCATGGAGACTACTGAAATTGAAATCTTTTTGCTAAATTAAGAAACCATAAGCATTTGCTTGGTATGTCTTCAAAGAACCACAGGAACAGCAGTTAAAAAATATAAAAGAGATAAGACCGTTTATAAGATTTCTTTGAAAATCACATCCTTACTCTGAGAGTGTTCCTGGCACTCAGTCCCTCAGGCATGATCAAGACGACCCCTCTCGGGCAAGGTGTTAGCTCTGCTCGCCTCAGTTTTTCCGTTAGTTTTCTGACTCGGAGCTAGGAGGTGCTCTGATGAGCTTTCAACTGCTAACAAGAAAGCAGCCAGAAACAAGCTGTTCTTTTGGAACCTTCTAAATGCGCTAAGAAAGAAAGAACAGGAAGCATGTAATCCTGCCGTCTCTTACGGTCACCTCCGGGTCGCCCGGACCGGGCTCACGTGCGCTTTCTGGGTCGCTTTCTTTCAGCCGCCAGAACTTCTCTCCGGGTTTCTGGCAAGGCGGGTCTGTTAGCCGTGCATTCTCTCAGTCATTATTTACTCGGAAATGCGTTTCTCTTGCCTTCACTTTGGAAAGACAGCTTTGCCGGACAAAGGATTCAGGGCTTCACCAGGCCCCGGCCCCGACCCTGCTGGCGGTCACCGCCCGGCGACCCCTCTCGCTCGCGGCTTTCAAACTTGTGACTGTACTATGTCTGGGCATGGATCACTTTGCATTTATCCTAACTGGAGTTTGGGAAGCTTCTTGGATATGTAGATTAGTGTTTTTCATCAAATTCAGGAAGTTAAAATTTTAAAAAAATATTTAAAATGGCTATTAACTCTTTCTAAATATTTAAATTATTTTTTCTGCCCCTTTCTCTCTCCTGGTGCTCCCGGTGGAGCCCTGACCGGTGCCCACGTTTCTCGTGGTCTGTTCATTTCTCCTCATTCTCTTCTCTTTCTGTTCTTCGGCCGCAACATCTCTATCGTCCTGCCTTCGGGTTTGCTCAGTCTTTCTTCTGCCAGCTCAGATTTACTGTTGGACCCCTCTAGTGAGTTTTTATCTTGGTTATTGTAGTTTTCAACTACAGAATTTTCTTTTTTGTAAAAAAAATTTTTTAAATCGTGGTAAAATATGTAAAATTTACCATCTTATCCTTGCATAAGTGTACAGTTCAGCGGCATTAGGTACATTCGCATGCGGTTCTGCCATCACCGCCACTGTTCATAGAACTCTTCATTTGCAAAACTGAAACTCTGTACCCGTAAAACAATAACTCCCCACCCCCTCCCCAATCCCTGGCAACCACCATTCTGTTTTCTGTGTCTGTGAGCCTCACTACCTACGTACCTCAAGATAGTGGAATCCTACGGCATATGGCATTTTGTGATTGCTTATTTCACTTTGCACAGTGTTTTCCAGGTTCATCTGTGTCACAGCATGTGCCAGAATCTCCTTCCTTTTTAAGACTGAATAACATTCCACCGCATGTATGTGCCACATTTTGTTTATACGTTCGTCTATCGATGAACACTTGGGTTGCTGGCACCTTTTGGCTATTGTGAATAATGCTATGAAAATGGGTATACAAATATCCCTTTGAGATCACATTTTCGATTTTTTGGGGTATATACTCAGAAGTGGAATTGCTAGATTATATAGTAATTTTAGATTTAATTTTTCAAAGAACTGTCATAGTCTTTTCCACAGCAACCTCGCCGCTCAAGATTCCCACTAATGATAATGGACAAGTGTTCCAAATTTTCTACATCCTTGCCAACACTTGTTATTTTCTATTGGTTTCCTTTCTTTTAGTAGCCATCCTAATGGGTGTGAGGTGCTATCTTGTTGTGGTTTTGATCTTCGTTTTCCTAATGATTAGTGATGTTGAGCATCTTTTCACATGCTTGTTGGCTATCTGTGTATCTTCTTTGGAGAAATGTCTATTCAAGTCCTTTGCTCATGTTTTAATTTGGTTATTTGGTTTTTGTTGTTGAGTTATAGGAGTTATTTTTATATTCTAGATACTAATCCCTTATCAGATACATGATGCGTAAATGTTTTCTCCCATTCTGTAGGTTGTCTTTTCGTTCTGTTGTGTCCTTCGATGTACGTAAATTTTAAATTTAGATGTCGTCCAATATTTTTACTTTTGCTGCCTGTGCTTTTGGTGTCATATCTCCATTTGGTTCTTTTTAATAGTTTCTCTTTATCTATGTTCTGTGTTTGATGAGTCAGCCACCACACTTTCTTTTCATTCTTTAGCATGGTTTCCTTTAGTCTTCAAGCACATTTACAACGGCTACTTTGAAGTCTTTGGCCGCCAAGTCCAACATCTGGCCCCTCAAAAGCAGTCTCCAGTGCCTGCCCTGTAGGGATTTCACACTGTCCAGGTTCTTTACGTGTCTCCTGATGTTTATGTTGAAAACTGGGCCTTTTAGATATAAATTGTAACAACTCTGCTTACTGACTCTCCTACTCCCCAGGTTTGTTATCTGACCGGGTATTTGGCTAAATGAATTCTTTTTCTTTTTCTTTCTTTTCGAGACAGCCTCACTCTGTTGCCCTGGGAAGAGCACCGTGGCATCAGCCTAGCTCACTGTGTTGTCAAATGCCCGGGCTCAACTGATCCTCCCGCCTCAGCCTCCCGAATAGCTGGGACCACAGGTGCTGCCGCCACCCCTGGCCTGGCTGAACTAATTGTGTGAAGTCTGTTTTCCCTACAGTGTGCAGCCGCTGCTACCCCTGCTCAGATTTTTTTCCTTTGTGTTTGTATTTTAGCCTGACTTGCTAGGGCTCACCTGTGAGACAGCACAAGCCATTTTTTGGTCAAAGGTTGTGCTTAAACTCCTTAGCCAGTTAAATCCGACCTTTACCACGGATGTGTGTGGCTTGGAGGCCGCTCCACAACTCAGGGAGTGAGGGCCTGAGGGAGGGTCTGAATACGCAGGGGCAGCACAGAGTATTCTTTCGGGGGCTGGAATTATTCCGTGTCTTGTCTGTGCTGGTGGTCATAAAAATCTGTGCATGTGTAAAAACTCGCAAAACTGTACACTGGAAAAAGTGAATTTTACTCTGTGTAAGTTTTTAAAAAAGTGACCAGGATTTGCATTTAGAAAAAGATACTTTTACGCCTGTACTGCTCTTTGCTAGCTGCGTCCACTGTGATCTTTTGAGTTCTTAGAAGTTCACTACTTAATATTTAGTGGGGAATCAGAAAAAGAAATATTTTCTTATTATACCATTGCCTGGTGACGATCATTTCCTCTTAGAACACAATATAAAGTAAAGCTTTAAAAAATTATCATTCTAATACATAACGGTTAGCATGATAATGTCAAATTTTTATACCTGATCTGGAGAAGTTTCTTCTAGGTTGTTAGGCTTTGAGTCATTTTTCTGCAAGTAAAAATTCTGGATTTATTTAATTGTTACTGACATGCCTCAAAGGGTCTGAAGACGCTATGACTGAAGGATCAGGGAAGAAAACAAGCAAATGTAAACGAAAGCAGAGATGGCAAAAACCAGGCCTGACAGACAGAGGCGCGTGGCTGGGGCGCTGCCCTCCAAGGCCCCGGGGACACCGCGCTCGCGCAGCGGCCGAGGCAGGGAGGGACTGAGCAGCTCAGCGGCTCCCTGGTCCTGCGCCAGCTGCCACTTTCGTTTCAGGTCAGGGCTAAGGCAGTCACTCTTTCTTTTTGAAACCTTTACAACAGAGGAGCCTTTATACCTCCTAACGACCTCCCTATGTTAACTGCTTCACCTTACTTTTGCTTTTAGTCTTCAGGGCAAAGGCAAAAACAGACAAAACAAAAAATGAATGAACAAAAAAAAAAAAAAAAGAAGAAGAAAATAAACTCGATCCAAATCTTTAAACTGAGATCCATTCTCTTCTTCCTCTTGCAAAAGCCACCCTCTTTCTCTTGACGGCCACCAGATGGTTTTCCTGCCTTGTCTAGCTTAGACTATAGCCTCAGAAAATACTTATCTGCTCTGTCCCTTTTAAAGAGGTAAAAAGATGTTTTCTTTCTTACATTGAACCATTCAACTTACAAAGAATTCAATTTTAACCACCAAAGCGTTGCACCCGGCCGCGGCACCGCGTGCATCCGTGCTCACAGGGCGCGCTCAGCCCGGCCGCGAGCGCCGGGCAGCTGGGACGTGGGGACGGCTGACTGCTCGAGTCAGGGGGTTCGCCCGCGCGCCTTCCTTCTCCCCGGAGAAAATGCAGACGCAGCCCCGCGCGGGCGCCTTCCTTGAGGAGGCGATGGCGCAGCCAGGGATCGCACGACCGCTCCTCCCAGCGACTGCGGGACAAACAGGACGATAAACAAAGGCGAGGATGAAAGAAGAGCGCTCCCGGAACGGATGAAGAATGGTAAGCAGGAAACTTGGAAAGCCAGCTTTCCGAGTCCCGCGTATTCCAGGCAGCGCTTCCATGAGTAACAACGGTTCCGGACCCGCCAAGGCTTGGCCACAACACGGCGGCACGTGAGTCTGTGAAGCCACTTCGGTTTTAAACTGAGTTCAAGGTATTTGTCTGTTGAAAGTGGATTTAATTCAGACTCAGTCTAAATCTCTGTGCCCAAAGGAAACCTGGTGACAGATTCCACTTCACTCCAGGCCCAGGCTTAGGACCGTATTTCAAAGAGAGGCCCCTTACATGAGCAGCACAAGTCCTTGTTCTCACGCGTCACCGCACAGGGCAGGTTGAAAGGAGGGCTGTTGCTTCTGCTCAGGATTTTCTTAAATCAGCTGCCACAGGCACCAAAACAGTCACCCAAAATAACCTTCTGATTAAGGCCGTAAGGACACCCTAGCAGCATTTGGCAGAAATAACTGAGGGAGCCAGTGATCTTTTAAAGTGCTGCCATGTTAGTAAACGCTGGTGAGATACACTCTGACACTACAAAGAGAAATGCTTTGGAAACACTAGCTAGGTGACTTGTTCTTTCCATCAGCCCTTGTCACTGTCACTCAAAATACAATCTGAGGTCTCAACCATCACTACTGTGAACTTAAGGTCTTGAACTACGGTCCCCTACCAAATTTAAATAGATAATCACAACAGACATGTTGTTTTTTTATTTCAAAGTATTACTTAAAAATATGCTGAATTCCCCAGCTCCCTTCCTTTGCTCTCCAAATAATACTGAATCTGAGATCCTGGCCAATTTGAGATCAGATTAGAGTTCATTGAAGATCCAGTGCAGCAGTGGAAGCGGACGCTTGCGGAACACCTCTAATATTGCAGAATTAACAGAATTAACCTTTACCAATAACAGCTACACATCAGTTCGTGTGGGCCTTTTCCCAAGAGCCATGATCCCAAGTCTCTGCCTTAAAAATAAGCCACATTTTTCTATTATAAAAATAATATGTGCTTGCATAAAAAATTTGGTAAATACAGAAAGGTAGAAAGTAAAACAAGGAAAAATGTTCCTAGCCCACTGTAGGAAAATAACCATAGTTTTTTTTGTTATTTTTTTGAGACAGGGTCTCACTCTGTACCTGGGCTGGAGTGCAGTGGCACAATCATAGCTCACAGCAACCTCAAACTCCCAGGCTCAAGTGATCCTCCTGCCTCAGCCTCTTGAGTAGCTGGGACTACAGGCATGTGCCCCATGCCCAGCTACTTTTTCTATTTGTTGTGGAGACAAGATCTTGCTATGTTGCCAGGCTGGTCTTAAACTCCTGTCCTCGAGCGATCCTCCTACCTTGGCCTCCCAAAGTGCTAAGATGACAGGTGTGAGCCACTGCACCCAGCCAGAATAACCATAGTTAACATTTTGGTATACCAGTTTTATCCGTTGGCTTAGGCACTACTTATATATGAGCCACTGAGAGGCCACTGCTGAAGGAAGTAAAATATAAAACTAAAAATGAATTAAAACAGTTCTCTTTTAAAAAGAAAGTTGTTCATTAATACAGAAGTAATCTATGCTCATTGAAAAAAAAATTTAACATGCTGGTAGGTAATCAAAGACGGGGATCACACATAAGCTCATATCCTGGAGATAACGACTGCTCGCGTTGGGTGCACAGCACTCTTTTTTCACATACACACCTAACACGTGCCTTCCCTTCACACAAACGGGGCCATAAATGCACAATATTTTATAACCTGCTGGTTTTACTCAATATACATCTGACATCATCATTTTAAATGGCTGCATAGTGTTGTACTCTATGGCAACCCCACAAATTATTTTAATCAGTCCCTTATTAGGTTGTTTCTGGGGATGTTTTATTGAATTACTTGATCAGCAACTCTTACACAATCTAATAATAAGAAGGGGTTTTCCCACCTTTGTCTTCAAGTTTAATTTTTTTTGTCTGAACAACCTTAATGAGACACAGTTTACCTCTTCACCACTCTTATTTTTAATGGCATGTTTATGAACTAGCTATGGACTGATTTTAGAAACATTATTTTTCCAAGGAAGAAATACCAAAAAAGAAAGACTATTTAGTAATTTCTCTTTGTATAGAAATGAAAATAGCCTCTGGGCTGCTATTATGAAGCACCAAATCGAACAATTAGAATTTTCCCTATTGGATACACAGTTATTGAGAGTTGACTGGTTTCAAAGAAACCATTTATATTCAGAGGCTCCTTCAGGGTGTTACAATCAGCTACGTATGCCCTCTGGATCGGTGAGACACGTCTGTGTTATCTGTGTGCAACCGCCGTGCTCACTGGGCCTCATTATTCTGAAAATAGACACATGGAGAAAGTAACATCACAGGATGAATGTGGGAGAGGTCAGTTCTTTCAACCATAACAAGGTCAAAAGAGTGAACAGCAACATCAGCGTGTGCACTTGCTACCCCCATCCCTCTGTGTCCCACCCCAAGGCCAGCCCGAGTTCGGGCCCAGCTGCCCTCACCTGTCTTTTCTCACTTCAAGGAGTTCTGAATACTCTGCAAACATGTAATTAACTAGACCTATAAAAGCCAGAGTCTACTGATCCCGTTTTCAAGTGCTGAAGCACTAGCGCCACAATTCCCTGGCTAAGGCAGGGTGTGCCTTTTTTGGACACAGCAGTGTGTTACTTGAGTGACACTTTTTAAATAGCACTGGCAAAACATCCTCAGAGGGACCTATCTTCATGATGGTCACAAAAAAGTATTGTACTGAATGCCACACAAAGTGTAATAAACAGACACACTCTCAGAAGTTTGTGTTTTCAACCCAAGGAAGTTCTGTCAAGCAAAAGCACAAAGGAAAATATACGAAAGGGGAAAGACATAAGTAAATTAAAATGCATTTATATTATGTGCAAAAAAGTGAGGACTCACCCTGTAGTCCCAGCACTTGGGGAGGCCAAGGTGAGAGGTTCGCTTGAGGCCAGGAGTTTGAGACCAGCCTGGTCAACATAGCAAGACCTCGCCTCCACAAAAAGTAAGAAAAATTAGCTGGGCATGGTGGCAGGCGTCTGCAGTCCCAGCTACTTGGGAGGCTGACGCAGGAGGATCCCTTGAGCCCAGGAATTCAAGGCTGTGGTGAGCTATGATCACACCACTGCACTCCAGCCTGGGCGACAAAGTGAGACCCTGCCTGGGAAAAAAGAAAAGCAAAAAAGAATCGGTGGGGTTGGGGCAGGGAGCCAGCAGATGGGTTGGGACTCTGACTCTGAGAGGGTAAGAACTGCCACCTCCCTTACTCTAGATACGGCCGGGGCGGGTACGGCGCTCGTGGCTGCGGCCATTTCAACTGAACAATGAGATCTTATTTGTGTTAAGGGCCTCCTATGGGGACCACTGAGCTATTTGCTGCAGATACAAAAATGTCCAAGGTCAAACATGTCCCTCCGCTGCACCTCTGGTGGAGACCCACACACTGTGCATGGATCCTCGTCGGGTCCCTGCGTGTCGCCCTACTCTTAGGGGCTCCGGTGGGGTGGCACTCCCCAGGCAGCGGTGAGGAATGACGTTCCTGCAGGCGGTGTACCAGCTCACCCAGCAGCGCTTCTCCTGGGGAAGTGACAGAGCTGGGGAAATGGCTGGAGTGGAACTCTCCCCACAGATTCCTGTCTTCTGAAACGGGTTCGTGAAGACAGTGGCGGATCAGGCCAGCGGTCCAGAGATATCAGTGCTCGTGGGCTGACGTCAACCCACCGCTCAACACCCTTCTGTTTCGACTACCTATACTACCTCTGCCCAGACTTCCTTCCGGGTGGCTCTGAGAAGTCAAACAGGGAGAAGACAGCCTATTCAGTAACACTGTGATAAAATGGGATATATCACAATATTATCACTCACATATTATCTCATGTGATTCTCATTTGAAATGAACACTGTCTTAACTACTGAGTTCAGAAAGGTAATTGCAAAATTCTTCTGGTTAATTATTAATCTTCTCCAAGTAACAAAAGGGAATCAGAGCAAAGTCAGGGCTGGAAGGGACTTTGAGAGGGATCATTTATCTCCTGACGTCAGAGATAACACTGAAAACATTACAAACATAGACCCGGTTTTAGACGACTTTAGGAAAAAAGCTTACATTTGCCAGCATCCAAATTCCCGATTTTATAATACCCTTCTTAAATCTCATCCAGTGGTCCTCAAACTCCAGTGTGCATCAGAGTCACTTGGGAGGCTTGTTAAACACAGGCGGACAGGCCACCTGCCCCCACAGTTTCTGAATCAGCAGGTCTTGGGCAGGGCCTGGGAATCTGCATTTACCACATTACCGGGTGCTGCTGACGGTACAGGGACCACGCTGTGAGCACCACTGTTCCAACCTAACCCTTGCCAGACCTAACCCCCGTGTTCCCAATGGAAACAGGTACTAGGTGGTCATCACCCTTTGGCACTGAGGCACACACACCCTTGATAACAACTCAAGGGTTCCTGCTTACTTTCCCCCTTCCAAGCTAAATAATAAAAGTTCCCTACCCTTTTATTATAGGCATCATTTTCAAACCCTTAATTATTTTTTGAAGTTCTTTGTTGAGCCCTCTCCAAGTCCCTTTTAGTTGTGGAGCCATGGACCAGTCAGAGACCAAGGCTGGGCACGAGGGGAAGGGTGACTCACAGAGTCAGCCTGCGGCACTGGCGAGCTCGCCTCCTCGGCCCTTCCTCCGCTCCGCCTTCTCCCGACCCCACTGCAAGCCGCAGCAATGCTTAGGAGACCTTCGCGATGCCTTTCTTCCGAGAAGCTCGAGGCATTTCTCTAACTAGTTTCACAGCTGACTCTACAGCCTAAACCAGTGCAGGGTTGAGTAACTTGTTCAACTGCAAGTCAGTTTAGGAGGCAAGAGAAAATCTGGACCTCAAATTCAGATTTCTATCTAAATATCATTTTATGGAGAAAGATGCTTTTTATATTTACTGGGCTTTCTATCTACGTGGTAACAGTTTCAGGTCCAAGTGAAACTACACAACCTTCTTCCCTTTGCAGGAGGACAGGGCTCTTGGGGCCAGTCTTCTCACTTGTCCCGTCACTTCCCCAGCTGCTGGAAGGGAAGGGACACAGCAGCCTGGGTGGCACAGCCATCTGTCCCGATCCTCTTTGGCAAGAGCCCAGGTGAACTGAACGCTAAAGTTCCCTGGACCACCCCACTCCATCATCTGGTTTCCCTTTCCTTCGTTTTCGCTGTTTTTTTTTTGTTGTTGTTGTTGTTTATTTTTTGAGCCAGGGTCTTGCTCTGTTGCCCAGGTTGGAGTGCTGTGGTGTCAGCCTAGCTCACTGCAACTTCAAACTCCTGGGCTCAGGCGATCCTCCTGCCTCAGCCTCCCGGGTAGCTGGGACCACAGACGCGCACCACTGCACCAGGCTAATTCATATTCTTTCTTCTGCCTGTTTACGTATGAATGTCGGGGGCCAGTTTCTGTGTACTGCTTAATTGTAGCATGTGAGTGCTCTGAGAGTGGGGACTGTGCCTTCTTTGTGCGTTGTGTGCTCTGGGGTGCTTAACACATGCCAAGCAGTAACCACAGTCCCAGCGTTTCCCCAGAAGTCAGCATTCCCAGTACCAGATACGTGTGCATGAGCCGGGTGAAGCCCAAGGCATCCCTCTGCTCACTGTTGCTTTCATTTTCATTAAAAAAGTTGAAACTCAATATAACAAAGCCTCTTCCTACAAAGTTTCCTTTTGAAAGAGAATATTCCAGGGATGTGATTAGAGAGCATTTAGCTCCAAACCAAAAAGCAACCTGTCATATAATGTAGTTCCCATATAGCCATGCAGACCAGTTACCCGTTAAACATCATGTGAATGAGAGGGACCCCAAGGAAAGAATCCTCTCTGCTTCCCCAAAAAATCTCTCAAAGCTTCTAAGCAGAAAGCTATTTTCTAGGAGTAAAGTAACGTTAAAATAAATCTACCACAATCGGCAGCCATTCTGTCAGAGCCTCTGGGTTTATATATCTATTTTAAGAGGCGTAGGATGCGAGGACAGGCAGCCAGGCATCGTGGCTCAAACAAGACTTGAGCCAGATGTGCACAGTTACCTGCAGTGAGGGTGACAGCAACGGAGGGTGCAGGTGGGCACAGCTCCTGGACTCTTCCTGCAGGTCACAAGGCTGCCCGTGGGTCTCAGCACCTGGGCACCCCATTTGCGACCCCGCGAGTTGAGCTTATTCGGATTTGCCACACCCAAGGTCACGCCCAGGTGACAGAGCCTGTGCTCATGGGGAAGCCCAGCCACGTCGCTGGAGCAGGCACACGGGACGGAAGCAGCGCAAGAGCCCCAGCCCCAGCGCGCCGGCTCTCCGGCACAGACACTGGGTGATCAGACTGTCTCCTCTTTCATGCACCTGTAACGCTCTCTCGCAGCACATAAATCATGAGAAGGAACACTCTGGAAGTGTTTACGAGCATTTTAAAGACTTGTCATAAAACACACACTTCCTAGGAGTAGAAAAACCTACAAAAACTTCTTTCTGTTAAATTAAAAAATGGATGAATTCTAATCAGCTTCTCTCTTGGCAGGACTAAAAACTATAATTGATCAAGTAAATATTAGCTTGAAAACTGACATCCAATGACAGGATACCTTTAAAAACACTTCACTGAGGTTCTCAAGGTGCCTTAGTAACAATTAAAAGTAAGAAAAAGAACTGTTACATTCTTTGGATAAAAGTAGATATTATGAAGCATTACTGGAACAAAATCTCTTTTACTGATGAAAATAACATTAGAGACTTTTCTGTTATAATTAATCTAGACAGCAAATTTCTCCTCCACTCAGTGAGAAACTAAGTTAAAAAAAAAGGTTTCTTTCTAAAAACAGGCCAAGAACTCAGTTCTATGTTCCCTTCTTACATTCTTTTCCTACTAAATGTACCACTGAAACATTTCCCTCATGGTTGGCATCTTATGTCATTTGTATTTAAAATCAGACAATACATAATAAAGAAGTCTTTAAATAAAGCTTTTCAAATGGGAAAATGGCATTCATGATACTGATTGAGGGCCTGCATCCCTCCCCGGTGACACAGATGACAGACGTGGATACCTGGTAAGCAGCTACTACACCACCTAGTAGAATGTCCATTAAAATCAGTATTCCTAGAGCTGATATAATTTATGTGCTAATTGACAAATTCGGGCAATCTGTCTGGCTTAAAGTCAGTCCATTCTGAAAACACGTTTCTCACTAAGCAAGGTGATTCAGATGTAATTTTAAATATTTCTTCAGCCTAAACTTTAACTGGCAATAACTTGTTAGATTAAAAGCAGTTAAGATTAGAGAATTTCATGGCCTTTGCTTAATTTTGATAACTAACTCAATCTTCCAGAGGATGCTTTAAATTACTCTCTGAAACCTTGCTCCTAAATTAATTTTTTAAGTACTTCTCTTTAGGAGTGTACGTGTCTATTTTTAAGTACAAAAGACTCCTTAAAAAAAATGAAAGCTTTCCTTCTGTATATTCAACAAAATCACATTTGACACTCCATTATTTCTACATCATAAACTTGTAGTGCAGGGCATAACAGGAATTCACTTTTAACATTTTTTTCTCAAGAGTTAGGTTACCATAGAAAATAAGCTCAATGACACAATCGAAATCTAACATTTCTGTATTTATGGGAACTATATCCATTCATCAAATATTTTAACAGATGAAATGAGTATCTACAGATTGCTTTTGCAAAAGTAAGAATCAAATACTTTCTCTTGGGAAAACTGAGTAAGACAGTTTCTTACAGTAGGATACATTTAAAGAAAAATATTTTGCCACCATTTTTAGATTTCTCTAAAGCACCAACCGCAACGTTTGCATTTTCCCAAGAGACAAAAACTGACTATGATGGAAATGTTAGGAAGATTTAAGGAGAAAAGGACAAAGAGAAGTCTTAAAAATTCACCCAGTACTTACAAGCAGTTTCAAAGAAAACTGAGCCACAATTCTCCAGAAGACTGCTCTCCCGATCACAAACCCGATCCGAGGTCTAAAATAGATATCCTATCACATTAGGCCGAGAAGTTGCTTTTCAGCTTACTAACTTCTACTCGGGTAAACAGTCTTACAACTCACAGATCTAACCCTGGCTAAAATTATCTGCAGCCGAGAGGCAGGCAGGAACACGCTGCCTGGCATCGTGTGTGCCGGGGCTTATTCACTAGGACAACATTGGTGTCCTCTTCATGGGAAGTCTGGCCAAGGGGCGTGCCCTGGGGAACAATACACAGCATCGTGATCATGCTAATTACTGAATCCAGTCCAATGATGCTAACTTCTTTTAAGTTGTTTTCACAAGTACTGACAAAGAGAAAGAGTAAGCTCTTTCCACAACAGGCATTCACTTGATTTTTAAGCACATTCGGATCAGACCAAACTTTGGCAGCAAGGTGGCAGTGCTGTGTGCTCCTCTCAAGGAAAAGCAGAGTAAAAGGACAGTCTGTCTGATTATTTAAACAGTCTCACTAGATGTGGTAACTGTGTGAAGTTAACAGGCATGGAATATACATACGAATAAGTCTATCGACACATACACTTAAATAAAAGCCTTTTCTTTATGTATGATGAACTAATGTCATTTACTTAATTTCTGGCTTTGTCTTCTGCACCTCCCAAGGAGTTGCTTTGAGGACACAGGTTCACTAATAAATCGCAATGGAGAACAAACATCTCAAATATTTGCAAAAGGCATTGTCCTTGGCAAGAAGCATTTTGAAGTGCATTTAACTGCTTGGCTGGAAAAACTGTCCTCTATAGGTGACAGACCATCTATGAAGCATGCCAAAGCTCAAGCTAATGTTAAAGACCCCAAGTATATGGCTGATACTTAAAGGAAAATCAGAACATGAAACTTTCTCTCAAAAATATAAACATTCTTAATAAGCCGAACTTACGACAAAGACACAGAACTGCTAGCATCTACTCAAGATGGTTCAGGCTAGTTTGCTTTAGATGTTTAGGTTCTGACGACATGTTTTGCTCTTATTGGACTCTATGAAAGGTATCGAAACACTTTCCAAACATCAATCAAATCTCCAAACATCTCTGGGAGATGTCATTCCCTCCCTCCCTTTTTGTAAACAGATGGGTGAACAGACATGGGGTAATCCAATGGCTCAAACCAACCCTGGATCTGCTTCCCTCCCGAGGCCTCTGTGACATGTCTGCCATGTTAGCCACTTGGCTGTTCTCCTGCAGATCTTCTCAGTGTTGTTGGTTTTCCTAATTTACAAATATCATATCTTAGTTTGGACTTCAGAAGATTTATTCTACTCATCTCCCAAATCCCAGGTCTGAACTTCACGGACTTAAAAACACTCCTTGACTCTCGTTGCAGGCAGGTGTCCCACAACACGGGTCCCTAAAACACAGCCCCGCCCTGGCACAGCACCGTCCATCGGCAGTATGCATGCCAAATGCACAAACGCGCTGGTTTTCTTTGCCATGAGAGCCCATCATTATCGGTACAGTCCCCTCCTGTTGTTTATAAAAACTGCTGGCTGCTGGTCTGAGATCCCACCCTCACTGCCAGCCTCAGGCTGCTACAGCAGCACTCACTTCTCCCGGACAAGACAGGAGCTGGTGGGCACTGACCGTCACTCTAAGGCACTGGAGGGGCCAAAAGGAAAGAAGTCAGCACTGATCAAAGATGGTCGACCTCTGATTGATATAATTATTTTCAATGACCCACAGCAAACTTAACTCTGGAACTCATAATGCCAAAAAGGGCATCGTGAAGCTATTTTCGACACAATTATTCTTATCCTGTTATGTCACAGTTCAGTAGAAAAGTCTCTAAGCCAAAACATTATTTCTGCCCTAAGCCAGAAAGTAAGCAAAAGCAAATACACCAAGTTCATTTCTGCATCAGATTCTGGATTGGAGAGGAAAAGTCTGATGCTTGATGGATCCCACATCCATTATCCTGGCGGCAGGGGACACTGAGCAATTCTCCAGTTGCTCACGTGTCAAATATTTAGAGTATGACTCTGCTGTTTCTTTCAACAGCAGCCACACCTGTTCCAAAATGCAAGAACCAAAACCTGGCAGAGAAAACAGTGTATCCTCCAATTTACATTAGTCATTCTGCAGCTTCCTTTCCATCAGTGAAAATAACTCAAGTCAAGTCTACTTTTGTTCTAAGCACTTACGACAGTAGAGAAAAATCTATATGTATCATTAAACACAAACTCAATTCTTCCCATTTGTTCTCAGGAAGTTTGGGTACTGGGGAAGAAGGAAGAGGCAGTGCCACGCAAGTTGAGGGCGGTGATCTATGTGATCTTTAGTTCACTAGGTCCATGAAATTAAAAAAAACAAAAACTGTTTTTATGAACTCACACTAATGAATTAACCTGGATACCAACCTTCTACATGTTATACTTTTAAATTTTCCAGTATTACTTTTCAAAAAGTAACCACAAAAAGGTGAAATTAATTTTAATAATATATTTTAACTCGATATATCCAAGATACTATCATTTTGGCCTGTAATGAATATAAAAATATTAATGAGGTATCTTACATTCTTTTGTTTGTACTGTCCTAAGTCTGTGAAGTTCTGTATTTTACAATTGGTACACCTCAATTTGGACGATCCACATTGCAAGTGCTTAGTAACCACACGTGCCTAACAACTATAGTAAAGGACAGCTCCAGTCTAGAAATATCTGACAACGGTTTTTCTATGTTAAAAAGCACACACGTGGGGAGTGGGCTCACTCAAATACACGCAATAAACATAAACTAAATATATTCCTAGAATTTTATTTTCTTTGTTGCTATTGTGAAGGGTATCGAGTCTTTGATTTGGTTCCCAGTTTGACTGTTGTTGGCGTATAGGAATGCTACTGATTTCTGTACATTGATTTTGCAACCTGAGACTTTGCTGAATTTGTTTATCAATTCCAGTAGTCTCATGGCAGAATCTTTGGGGTTTTCTAGATATAAGATCATATTGTCAGCAAAGAGTGATAGTTTGAGGTCTTCTGTCCCCTTTTGGATGCCCTTGATTTCCTTCTCTTGTCTGATTACTCTGGCTAAGACTTCCAGCACTATGTTGAATAGAAATGGTGATAGAGGGCAACCTTGTCTGGTTCTAGTTCTAAGTGGGAATGCTTTCAATTTTTCCCCATTCACTATGATGTTGGCTGTGGGTTTGAAAATAAAATACCTAGGAATATATTTAACTAAGGAGGTGAAAAACCTCTACAGGGAGAACTACGAAACACTGAGGAAGGAAATAGCAGAGGACATAAACAGGTGGAAAACCATACCATGCTCATGGGTCGGCAGAATCAACATTGTTAAAATGTCTATACTACCCAAAGTGATCTATAGATTCAATGCAATTCCTATTAAGATACCAACATCATTTTTCACAGATCTAGAAGAAATAATTCTACACTTCGTATGGAACCAGAGAAGACCTCGTATAGCAAAAGCATTCTTAAGCAAAAAGAACAAATTGAGAGGCATCAATTTACCAGACTTCAAGCTATACTACAAGGCTACAGTAACTAAAACATCATGGTACTGGCACAAGAACAGAGACATAGACCAATGGAACAGAACTGAGAACCCAGATATAAAACCATTCCCATATAGCCATCTAATCTTTGACAAAGCAGACAAAAACACACAGTGGGGAAAAGAATCCTTATTCAATAAAGGGTGTTGGGAAAATTGGATGGCCACATGTAGAAGACTGAAACGGGATCCGCACCTTTCACCTCTCACAAAAATCAACTCACAGTGGATAACAGACTTAAACCTAAGGCATGAAACTGTAAGAATTCTAGAAGAAAATGTTGGAAAAACTCCTATTGACATTGGCCCAGGCAAAGAATTTACCAAGAAGACCCCCAAAGGCAATCACAGCAACAACAAAAATAAATAAATGGGACCTGATCAAATTTAAAAGCTTCTGCACAGCCAAGGAAACTATCATCAAAGCAAACAGACAACCTACAGAATGGGAGAAAATATTCCCATGTTACACATCTGATAAAGGGCTGATAACTAGAATCTATATAGAACTCAGGAAAATCAGCAAGAAACAATCAAACAACCCTATCAAAAAGTAGGCAAAGGACATGAACAGAAACTTCAAGAGAAGACAGAATAATGGCCAATAAATGTATGAAAAAATGTTCAACATCTCTAATCATCAGGGAAATGCAAATCGAAACCACAATGAGATATCACTTATCTCCAGGGAGAATGGCCTTTATCAAAAAGCCCCAAAACAATAAATGTTGCCGTGGATGCGGAGAGATAGGAACACTCATGCACTGCTGGTGGGAATGCAAACTAGTACAACCTCTGTGGAAAGCAATATGGAGATACCTTAAAGAGACCCAAGTAGAACTACCATTTGATCCAGCAATCCCATGACTGGGCATCTACTCAAAGGAACAAAAGACATTCTATAATAAAGACATCTGCACTAGAATGTTCATAGCAGCACAATTCACAATTGCAAAGATGTGGAAACAACCCAAGTGCCCATCAATACATGAGTGGATTAATAAAATGTGCTATATGTATACCATGGAGTTCTACTCAGCCACAAAAAAACAACGGTGATCTAGCAGTTCTTGTATTATCCTGGATAGAGCTGGAACCCATTCTACTAAGTGAAGTATCCCAAGAATGGAAAAACAAGCACCACATGTACTCACCATCAAGTTGGTATTAACTGATCAACACTTATGTGCACATATAGTAATAACATTCATCGGGTGTCGGGCAGATGGGACGGGGGAGGAGGGAATGGGAATATACACACCCAATGGGTGCGGTGCGCACTGTCTGGGAGATGGACACGCTCAAAGCTCTGACTCGGGCAGGGCAAAGGCAATTTATGTAACCTAAACATTTGTATGCCTGTAATAGGCTGAAATGAAAGAAAATTTTTTTAAAAGGGGAAAGGCACATCATGATTGTTTCAGGTTTGTATGTTTGATGGATCTCTGACTTACAGATAAAAAATAAATATAAACTAAGATATTGTGGATATAAGGTTGAAAAAAGCCTACTTTTTGTTGTCAAGAAGCTCAAAGTCTAGATATTCTGCATTCTCAACCTCTGAAAGAACATGAAAAATGTTCTGTGTTCATTGTGTGTATTTTTCTGGGGAGATAACTTTCTTCATAGCTTTATCAAAGGGTCTGTGACAGACCTCCTAAAAAAGTTCAGAGCCTCAAGAGAAGACCAGCAGCAGATGGCGGGAGGCGTGGAAAGAAAGCTGAGGGACGCTGAGGAGCTGAGACAGAAAGGGGGAGAGGCCGTTTAGAAAGGAGAAAGACAGGAATAAGTGGAAGATAAACCAAAAAGAAGGAAGAAGAGGAGAAAAGAATTTCATTCCCAGGCATAGAATTTTACAGTTATAAAATCATGACACAAAAATTGGTAAGTTCCAGGTACTACGCTGGGTGCTGGGGACGCAGAGGTGAAAGGCAGGTCTCTGTGCTGCAGGAGTCCAGATTTCAGTGAGGAACAGACTCCCCCGCAAGTGCGATGTTCCCGTAAGCATGAAGATGCATTTTATGTGCTACGTGCTACGGGGGCACAGAGGGACACAGCTCATTTCTTAAATGAAGTTTGTTTTCTGATGAAATTTCAAATCTATATTCTGGAACAACTCAAGATTCCGAATTTTATCTTGGAACCTCAGAAAAGTCATGAACAGATCATAGATCAAGTATCCAAAATATTTAAAATGTAATATCTGGGAATTACACTAAAGTTTTCATTCTGGGCTGTTTATCATCTTCAAATTAAACCTGGTTACTTGGCCCAACTAGGGAAAAAAAATTTAGGTTTCACCATGGTTCCCAATTTTTCAGAGGATGACATAAAATACTCAAAGCCTTCAAAAAGTGAATGCTGAAGACAAATACATATCAATCCATCAGGGAAGAAATTCTTCTTTGGTTTTTTTTTTTTTTTTTCTTTTTGAGACAGAGTCTTACTCTGTCACCCTGAGTAAAGGGCCATGGCATCAGCCTAGCTCACAGCAACCTCAAACTCCTGGGCTCAAGCGATCCTACTGCCTCAGCCTCCCGAGTAGCTGGGACTACAGGCACGCGCCACCATGCCCGGCTAATTTTTTCTATTTTTAGTAGAGACGGGGTCTTGCTCTTGCTTGGGGTGGTCTTGAACCCCTGACGTCAAGCGATCCTCCTGCCTCAGCCTCCTAGAGTGCTAGGATGACAGGCGTGAGCCATGGGGCCCAGCCGAAATTCTTCTCTGGATTGTAGCTGTGGAGTCATGAAGACCTGGGTTCAAGATATAGTCCCCCACCTACTAGCTATCTGACCTCAGGCGACCTCAGTTAACCCCTGAGTAGTCTTCCACTTCTGCAAAATGGGGATAATAAATGCCCACATCAAGGGACAGTGTTAGGACTAAAGAGATGGCACGTAGCACGGGCGCACAGGCACTCTCAATAAAGGGCAGTGACCACCATGATCACTCCACGTCTCGCATCAGCGCAGTACTTGCTGGAGATCCATTGGGATATTACCGAGTGAGGATTAAAGGCTCCCTGCTTTTATAGCACAAAGCCTCAAAAAATAAACAGTTGAAAGGCACTTCAAATGATTGTTATGTATTTCAGGGAAACTGGGGTCTGTAAACTCTTCCGGAAAACTCCACAGCTGTGACAGCTGTTTAATTTTTCTCTATGATATCGCCTCATGTCTCTACCTGCAGGTTGAATCAGAATTCAGGGACGATAACTAATTAATACAGACAAATTGCGTGTCTTGGCAGATTGTTGCAGTAATGCCCCCTATTCCTTCCTGCTTCCCCGTATCCCTCCCCTTAGGGAGTCCCTCACCACAGTGCCTCTGGGCTTGGCCAGGGATACAGTAGCAAGTGTAACCTGGAGCCTTGAGAAGTGCCGGCCCACTGGGGCTTGCCCTCGCTTGCTGCTCTCGGGAAGGCCCGGCCCCAGCTAGCCCACTGAGGACGAGAAGACCACAGGCAGCCAGGGACAGCCACCACAGCTCGGGTCCTGCACTGGCCAGCCTGCCGCCCAGCTGACGTGGAGAGAGGCCATCCCAAGCCACGTAGCTCCAGCCAAGATGCCAGCTAACTGCAGAGATCAGCCCGGCTAGTTCAGGCCCAAACCAGCGAGGCGACCTACAGAATGGTGAGACAGAGAAATTTTGTTTTTTTAAGCCACTAGTATTAGGTGGTTTGTTATGTAGCAAAAGCTCCCGAATACACATACCTTCAAAAAGCCTGTCTGCTCAGGATAACTACACTGGTATAATCCATAGCTCTTCAGTCTGTCTTAATACTTCAGAAATGGATTCAATTTACACATACATGAACAAAGAACTCTAAAAAGAATAAACAGTTATGTGCTTCTGCATTCATTTTTTTGTAAGCTAAAAAAAAAAAAAGATGCATGTAGTAGCAAACTCTTCAAGACAGTTCTTTTGAAAACCTTGGTAATAAATAGCTAATTCAGCATAATTTTATTATAATTTATATCAAGACTGAGAAAGCAAATGCAGCATTATTACTGCTATGGTTTGAATATTTACTTTAACAGTTGACTTTTTAAAGTGTGTTAGAATTCCTGGGAAATTCCATACAACTATACATTCCTAACAGTCATTATCCATTTAACAAACATTTGCTAAACAGTTGATTCCTGCCATTATGAAACTCCCAAGCATCTGTCAGATGTGTATGACTGATGGCGTGCCGATGACCACAGCAGAAAATGGTATAAATGACAATTCTGCCTTCGAGAGGCTGGTAACCTGAGAGAGACTGGACAGTGTACATACACTTTTTACCATACAAGGGAGTAATGAGTAAGCATTGCAAAGGGTAAAAATTCATTCTAGTAGGAATGTAGGAAAAGAGGAAGAGGCTTCCAGTTGTGTTAATCAAGAAAGGCATCTTGAAGGGAGTGAATGTTGGTAAGATTTCAACAGCAAAAGGAGTAGAAAGAAAATTATACAGAAGAAACAACACAAGCAAAGATGGTAAAAAGGAAAGTTATAATGTGTCTGGGGATAGCTTGGATTTAGATTGCAGCTCCCTCAATTAACAGCTGTTTTGACTACTGATAAATTACTTAATCTCCCCAAATTTAGGATATAAAGTATCCAACGAGAGTATGGAGTCTACAGCAAGACTGCCTGGGTTCAAGTTCCAGCTTCACGCTGTGTTGTCTTTGGGCAATTACTTACTCTCTCTGTGCCTCGGTTTCAACATCTTTAAAATGAGGGGAAAAAGTTATACATGCCTCATCAGGTTATTATGAAGATTAAATAAGTTTATATTTGTAGAGCACGTAGAACAGTGCCTGGTACGGATATGATCAGCACGTAGAAAAGAGTCTGATAGAAACATTTTCTTAAATGAGTAAACTTCCATGTTTATGCATACACAGCAAATAGCTACACAGACACAAGACAGATGTGTACGAATACAGATACACAGATACAGCTCTATCACCAAGAACAGTACCATACCAGGTACTGGTATGGAGCAGCTTAAAAAAATTTTTTTTTTTTTTAAATTTTTCCCTTCCTCCTTTGTCTGGTGTCCCTAGAGATCTGCACTAGAGCACAAGGTCAGACGTGTTTTCACACACTCCAACATCAACCTCCACTTAGTTAGAAAGAACAGAGGCTGTCCCTCTATTCTGAAACTGGAGGCTTCCTCCTTTGTCTTGGGGGCAATAATTCTGCACTTGCTGATAGAAGATGCAAGGCTTGAAACTACAAGGGACAGACACAGCACGGTCACCAGCTTAAAACCAAAGGAGCAGTAACACCTTATGTTATGAATACACTTTAAATGGAAGTATAAGCATAGGCTTATTAAGCACAATTGGAACTTCTATAATTTATTACTATTCAAGCTAATCTAAAACAAGAAACCTTAAATATCCTGAGATTTTGGAAGAAAGTCAAACACTAGATTTAAAGCCATAGTAATTCAAAAGGCAGGTTAAGAAAATCTTCCTAAATGAAGACTAATTGGGTAGAAGTAGTTACATATGTAAACTGAAAATATTTTTAAATGCAGTTTTTTTACTTGAATCTATGAACAAAGTGTTAAACTGAGTTCTCTGTTTTTAAGATGAAAGTACTAAAGATAGTTACCATATTACACTGGTAAAAAGATACCACCACTACAAGTACTTGAAAATATTCTACTATGTCGAAATAAGTAATCTTTTCCTGCAATCTTATTTATAATATTTATTTGTTTACAAACCACTTTCTCACAGATATCACAAAGGTAAACCTCACCCATCACAAGTAAAACTTTATTACCAACTCTGAACAGTGCTTAACACAGATTTTTTAAAAAGGGAAATATATATATATATATATTAATATATATGAAGTAACAATGAAGGGGAATTTCCGGTTGAACCACCTGCAGCTTGCAGTTATAAAATCTACTTTGGGGTTCTGAGTTTTTAGGTTCCCTTGCTGTCTTATTTCAGGCGTACAGGGAACTTGCAGTGTCAGACTAAGAGGACCCTCATACTAATAGCCCAAAGCCACCAGTTTTACTATAAATAATTTCAAATATATTCTCATGGCTCCTGCTACTCCACTACCGAGTCTCTGAACAATTTGTAAGACTCACGTGAAGGGCAGATGCCCAGGTGTGTGGTAGAAGACAACAACTTGATATAGCAATTTACCAAGAGACTTGGGAAATCAAGAATCTATTTTCTAATTTTTAATAGTTTTGCCATAAATGGATATGATCTCTTCCCAACCAGATAAACTTTGAAGTGGTCACTTTTAGGGTAAGCAGTTCAAAATCAACCTTAAATTAAAAGAGATAAAATATTTGTAAAAGATTCTAACTGTGCTTGGCTACTCCAGCAGGTGGCTGGTTTCAACAGGGGGCATAGCCTAGGTCTCTTGATAAATGTACATGACTGTATGTATCCTTAGGCATTAAGCATTTCATTTAATAAAGTACTCCAGAGGCCAGGCATAGTAGCTCATGCCTGTAATCCCAGCACTTTGAGAGGCCAAGGTGAGAGGATTGCTTAAGGCCAAGAGTTTGAGACCAGCCTATTTAACATAGTGAGACCTTGTCTCTACAAAAAATTTAAAAATTAGCTGGGTGTGGTGACATGTGCCTGTAGTCCCAGCTACTCAGGAAGCTGAGGGATCCCTTGAGCCCAGGAGCTTGAGACTACAGTGAGCTATGATCGCACCACTGTACTCAAGCCTGGCTGACAGAACAAGACCCTGTCTCTAAAAAATAAGTGAATATAAAAAGAAAAGAAATAGAAACTAGTCTTGGAAATAAACAAAAACAAAAAACCCAGAAGGATCAACAACTCAGCTCTAAGAACTATAATAGCCCGATAATTATAATAATCCAAGAGGCCATTTTCAGAAACACCAGAGATCAGTTCCTTTATACATGCACTGGTTCACAAAAGAGCAGTAGACAAACAGTGTCAGGACAGTCATGGTTGATTGTAGACTGTGAAATAATAGACAATTATCCATTTTAGACCTTAATGCTTCCATTGTTAGAGTTGCTTTTTCCTTTTTGACATTACATTCTTGTCTCTACAATTGCCAGAAGAGGGTGCATTACCCAGTTCTTTGGTTCAGATCTTTTTTTTTTTTTTTTTAAAAAGGCTCTTAAACAATGACTAAAAAATTGATGTACAAAGAAGAACTGGTACCTCTCCTACTAAAACTGTTCCATAACATCCAGGAAGGGGGAATCCTCCCTAACTCATTCTATGAAGCCAGTACCACTCTATAGGCCAATATCCCTCATGAATACAGACGCAAAAATCCTCAACAAAATACTAGAAAATTGAATCCAATAGCAAATCAAAAAGATAACTCACCACACTCGAGTGGGTTTCATCCCAGGGATGCAAGGATGGTTCAACATACACAAGTCAATAAATGTGATTCACCACATAAACAGAAGTAAAAACAAAAACTATATGATCATATAATAGATGCAGAAAAAGGATTTGATAAATTCCAGCATCCCTTCATGATAAAAACCTTCAACAAACTTGGCATAGAAGGAATATACCTCAAAACGATAAAATTCATATATGGCAAACCCACAGTCAGTATCATACAGAATGGGGAAAAGTTGAAAGCATTTCCCCTAAGAACTTGAACAAGAAAAGGATGCCCACTTTCACCACTTCTATTCAACATAGTACCAGAAGTCCTGGCCAGAGCGATCAGGCAAGAGAAAGAAATAAAGAGCATCCAAATTGGAAAAGAGGAAGTCAAACTATCTCTGTTTGCTGATGACATGATCTTGTACCTAGAAAACCCTAAAGACTCCTCCACAAGACTCCTAGATTTGATAAATGAATTCATTAAAGTCTCAGATTACAAAATCAATGTACACAGATCAGTAGCATTTATATACATTAATAATGATCAAGCTGAGAACCACATCAAGAATTCAATCTCATTTACAATAGTTGCCAAAAAAACCTAGGGATATACTTAACCAAGTATTAATAGGTGAAAAATTTCTAAAAGGAAAACTACAAAACACTCTGAAAGAAATCCTAGATGACACAAACAAATGGAAAACATCCCATGTCATGGATTGGAAGAATCAATATTGTTAAAATGACCATACTGCCCAAAACAATCTACAGATTCAACATAATCCTATCAAGATACCAACAGCCTTTTTCACAGAATTAGAAAAAACAATCCTAAAATTCATATGGAACAAAAAAGGAGCCCGAATAGCCAAAGCAATCCTAAGCAAGAAGAACAAAACTGGAGGCATCACATTACCTGACTTCAAATTATACTACAAGGCTACAGTAACCCAAACAGCATGATACTGGCATGAAAATAGACACACAGATCAATGGAACAGAATAAACAACCCAGAAATAAAATCATACACCTATAACCAAGTGATCTTTGACAAAGCAGACAAAAACGTACACTGGGGAAAGTATGCCCTATTCAATAAATGGGGCTGGGAAAATTGACAGCCATATGCAGAAGAATGAAACTGGATCCCCATCTCTCACCATATACAAAAACGAATGCGAGATGGATTAAACACTTAAATGTAAGACCTGAAACCATAAAAATTCTAGAAGAAAACCTACTAAAAACTCCTCTGGACATTGGCCTAGGCAAAGAATTTATGACTAAAACCCTAAAAGCAAATGCAACAAAAACAAACAAATGGCGCTTAACTAAACTAAAAATATCCTGCACAGCTAAAGAAATAATCAACAGAATAAAAAGAAAACCCACAGAATGGAGAGAAAATATTCACAAACTATGTATCTGACAAAGGACTAATATCCACAGTGAGTTCTATAAGGAACTCCAACAGCTCAGCAAGAAAAAAACAAATAACTCCACTAAAAAGTAGACAAATGACATGAACAACCAGTTTTCAAAAGAAGATATCCAATGGCCAAAAAAATATGAAAAAATGTTCAAAATCACTAATCATCAGAGAAATGCAAATTAAAACCACAATGAGTTACCACCATACCCCAGTCAGAATGACCATTATTAAAAAATCAAAAAACAATAGATGTTGACATAGATCTGGTGAAAAGGGGCCACTTACACACTGTTGGTGGGAATGTAAATTAGTACAACCTCTATAGAAAACAGCACAGAGATTTCTCAAAGAACTAATAGTAGATCTACCATTCGATCCAGCAATCACACGAGTATCTACCTAAAAGAAAAGAAGTCACTATATCAAAAAGATACCTGCATGAGTATGTTTATCACAGCACAATTCACAATTGCAAAGATATGCAATCAACCTAAGTGTCCACCAACTGATAAGTGGATAAAAAAATGGGGTGTATATATCATAAAATATTACTCTGTCATAAAAAAGGAATGAAATAATGTCATTTGTAGCAATTTGGATGGAACTGGAGGCCGTTATCCTAAGTTACGTAACTCGGGAATAGAAAATCAAATACTCCATGTTCTCACTTATAAGCAGGGCTAAACTATGGGTCGTACAGATTGGGATAACGGACATTGAAGACCCCAAAGGTGGGAGGGTAGGAGGGGGGCAGTGAGGGATGAAAAGTCACCTATGGGGTACGATGGACACTACTGGGGTGATGTGTACACTAAAAGCCCAAACCCCACTGCAATTAAATATACCCATGTAACAAAACTGCACTTGTATCCCCCGAATATATTGAAATTTTAAAAAATGACTGAAAATCATCCTTTTTATTTTCCAAACTGAGAACCTTTTATGTAAACCATGTTGAAAGAAGTTCTTGATAGATCTGGATTTCTTTTAAGGTTTTTTTTAAACTTCTTTTTAAATAAAATGGATAGAAACATAAAAGGGTATCATATTATAAATTCCAGCAAACATTTTGATACTGAAAAAGAAAAATCTGGCCCTTCTTATTCAACATTATTAAAGTAATAAGTAGCTAGAGTATTCTAGTTGTTCATACACAGCATACCAGAACTCTGTATACCCAAATCACAACAGAACAGTATTCATTGTTCTTTGAATCCACTGTAAATAAACCATTTCTTCTCAAAAGAGTTTTGTGGCAGTCAGTATTCAGGAAAAATAATTATGATAAAGGGCAAATAAGTAACACATCCTTTAAATAGTATCCAAAAGAATATCTCTGAGATCATTTACTACGGTAATCTCCCTCAAACCAGTTTAACTTAAACTAATCCTGGTCACTGAAAAACAGGAAGAATAAATCACATTTAAGTTACAATTCTTCAGAATGTGTTGGACAATTCTGAGACACATGAAGGAAAAAAAAGTATTAAAAATAGCCGAGGATTTGACAGCAGCTAAAATACAAAGGCCAGGGGTGAGATCAAAATTAGAAACATATAATGTCTAGAGAACAGTCCATATAAGGGTATCTTTATATCCATAACTAAATTGGGATATTTCACTGCGCAAAATAAACAGCCGCCATCATCGCAGTGGCTGATTCGCCATCTCATTCAGAAGTCTCCAGAGAGTCTCAGGAGACAAGCACGACAGGACTTCATGCAGTCACACGCAATTACACTCAGTGTTTGGGGGCATTTTTAAAAGCTGGTCTTAACATTCCTTGTCCCAGATGATAAACTTCTTATACTTTGATCTTTCCTCCTTACCAAAGTATGAAAACAATAGAAGACGACAAAAGCTACCCACATTCCTGACCGCATCCAGCACAGCGTCTGCGGCCCACAGAGTTCCTGAGTGCCCAGAGCTAGCTGCTGCTTGTCCATACCTACTTATTATCCATCAGGCTCTCAGGGAGCTTCGTAACCTGGTGCCAAGAGCCAAAGAAATGAAATGGACAGGATCCGACGTAAATAATTACAATACTGTGGAAGTCCTGTAACAGAAGTTTGTACACAAGTAAGGGATGCAATTCTCCTTGGGACTCGGGGAGGTTTTGCGGTGGACACGGTGAGGCAGAGAAGGGGGAAGGCGTGGGAGGAAGAGCAGTCAGTACAGGCAGAGGCTCAGCGGCAGGAAGAAGTACAACGTGTCCTGGGAACGGCAGAAGGCCTGCGTCCAGAGTGCCAGGGAGAGGATGGGAATGGGGGGAAGAGGCTGATCAGGCTGGAAAAGTCGACTGGAACTAGGCTGCTGGCTTCGCACGCGCCACGCTAAGGTGTTGGTCCATTACCCTGTGGCCGGGAGACTCTCAGTTCTGGATATTCATTAACATCTCCCAGAAAGCTGTAAAAATACTGATGCCCGGTATTTGTTAGTGAGAATTGGTCTGGGAGGGGGCCTGGCCATCAGTATTTTTTAAAAACTTCCCATGAAGTAATTTTACTAAGTGGTCAGGTGAGAACAACTGCTGTAGGCAACAGGGAGTGAACGCAACGGTGTAAGCAGGACGCTGATGGAAAAACACTGTTTAAAAAAGTTAACTGGGTAACAGCGTGAAGAGTAAATTAGAAACAGAGAGACCAGGGGAGGAATGTCGGGTTACAGGCCGCTGAATACCGGCAGGAGATAAGAGCGTAAGCCGGTAATTATTAACCTTCTATGGGTTCTGACTTGTGTAAATGCCAATGACAAAGGCTAGGAGCGCTTTCCCTGGGAAAAATGCGTGCATGTCACAAGCGCACGCGTGCTCTCAGGGACTGCGGACGTCTCCCAGGGGCGGCTGCAGCGCAAGCAGCCTCGTGAAGGCAGGAGGGGCTCTGAGGCAGAGTCCCCGGCTTCGGAAAGGAACTAAAGGTGACTTCCAGCCTGACAGCCATAAATAATAAACACGCGCTGTGCACTTACTCGAGTGTCAGGTGCCACACTGAGCACTTAACGTGTATTGATCTGATTTTTCCCGATTCTGTAGGACAGACTGCTGTCATATCTAGTTCATGGTTGAAGAAACAGGGCTTCAGAGATGTTAATTAGCGCGTCCAAGGTCATATGGAGATAAGTGCTGGGGCAGGAATTCAATCCCAGACAGTTGTGGGATTAACCTCTCCGCATGCCAGCTCTGACAAACGGTACCCGTCAATTAAACAGAGGTGACGGGAGGGTACGGCAGGAGCAGGGTTAGTATGAGAGGTGGGGTAGGGGATATAAAAAATTTAGTTTTAGACATGCTGTGCTCAGGACAGTACAAGACTTGCAGATGACAGTATCTGTTAAATCACAAAAGGTGAGAGCAGACCCAGCACCGGAAACTGATTAAATTCTCTCCTGGTGTAGCGCTGCGCCCCGTGGCGTGCTCGCATTTTCTCTCCTTTCCAGTGAGAAAACAGACTGAGGAGATCACTGTCCCGTAGCCACCAAATTGTGGAGCCACATTTGAACCCATGAGCCTATCTCCTGAACCTCTAACCTACACCCCTCTAGCACTACGAAAAGGAGTAGAGACCAGGGGATCTAAGGTGGCAGCAGCCCCCAGCTGTTCTAAGACTACTAATGTGAGATACAGGGGTTTTAAAAAAGTTTTATATAAAAAATTTTTGCAACATACATCCGTTTCCACAGCCTAAAGGATTTTTATATTGCTTCAATTATTTGAGGGATAATAAGGGATATCTTGCTCTCAACCAACTTAAACGAATCTTGGAGATACATCTGCACAGGTCAGTGTGCAAACCCAGGCGCAAAGCCTTGTGAACGATGAAGTGCAATACAAGCTCCACCCGGTGCTACTATCGCCCGAGTCAGAATCCGGAACTGGTCTCATGGAGACAGTGTACCTGTGTTTCCTGAAACCAAAATGAGCACAGGAAGTGGTGAAATTTCCTTTTTCACTCATTTTTGTAGCTTGAAAAGACTGTTTTTTCTCCTCTCTAAATTAATAAAAATGAAACCTTAAAACCACACTATACACAAGTCTGTGCTAGTTACTTCAGGATGAACAGCAGAGTAACTTACGCACTGCAGTTTCAGCTAAAAACCTGTTACGTTTCAATTTTTCAGCACCTCTGAAACACCTATACTGACAACCATATGGCCTTTCAGTCAAAAGCATTCCTTTTAGAAATGTACTTTTAAAGAAACTACAATATTATCCTAGAATTTTCTCCTGGTTTAGAATTAGGGTACCTAGGAGAAGAAATATAAAATTTCTATTAAGAGTTTTGAAGTCCTGTTGTACAACTTTTCACTCTAAGCAGGAATTCTGTCGATGGCGCCAACCCAGTCACCTGGCGCTGAGCTTGAACGGCTCCACCAACTGGAAGTCTACTTTCCAAGGCCACCCGTCACATTGCCAGAGAGTTCTCATCACCACAAGGTTCTGTCTTAGGCCAAGACAAAATCCTTCGCCTTATAATTTCTGCTCATTCATTCATTCACACCTTCAAACCTTTAACTTACGTGCCCACGGCGCGTTAAGTTCCGCCCATCACCCTCTGCTCCCTATTCCCTGATTCGCAAGGGCTGCTCCCACTGTAGATTACACGATTATATCGTGGACCATACCCTGCCCTTTAGATTCCACAACCAAACTCTTTTAGCAGCAGTTCCTCATGTGACTTCATTTCTCAATCCATCACTATTCTTGTCTCCCTCCTTTGCCAATTTCCTACCTAAAAAGTGGTTCAGAGACTTAAGCACAGTTCATCAAAGGTGATTTAACTAGCCCGCGGACCAGGGCAACAGCCCCATGTAATCTAGGCACGCGCTGATGTAACCTGAGATGGCTCCCTGTTTTTAGCAGCCACATCACAGAGATGGCTCACAGAGGCCTGTGCCCGAATAAACTCGAGCTATTTTCCATCTCTTGCATTTGAGATTGTCCACCACCCCAAGCATTTCTCAACTCCTGCAGATGATTTATCCTTAAGATATCTCATCTTGCTGATTTTAGAACATCATTACAACCTGTTCAGATTATTTTGAATCTAGAGTTTGCTATCTATAGTATTAGTCATCTCTCCTAGTTTTATGTCATCTGGAAATTAGATACACTTATTTCAATCCAGGTCTTTACAGAAAGAGGACACTGATTAAAAATGTGCTATTGATGGGAACTCCAAGTACTTTATAAGTTCTCTAGACTTAGTAATAGTTTCTGATGTATATATTATCAATTTTTACCTTTTCTGGGACAATAGCTCCTTTGAAAATCTGATGAAAGCCATAAAACATACATTTGTACGTGACTTTGTAATCAGTATCACATGGTCCTCCTGTTAAGGGGCCCTTACCCTAGGGATTCTAAGGCCTGTGAAAAACGTTCTGCTCCCCAGGATTCATTAGTATCCAAATATTTTTGAAGTAATTGATTCTCCTAACACCCAACTTAGGAGTTAATTAACTGTAAATCAGTTGATGTTAACTCATTAATTCTCACTAATAGAAAAGATACCCAGAAACTGAGAAATCTGACCAACACCAAACTATGGATTATAAAAACACTTCAGAAACAAAAGCACAAGTACCTAAGGTTCTACGTACAAAGATACATTGCACCATTGTTTGTAGCTGCAAAACTTTTTTTAAAAAAGGAAACATCCTGAAATGTCCATTCACAGGGAAATGGTTGAATAAATCATGTTACATAAAGCCGTATAAAATGACTATTCATATTTGATTCATCCTGGCCTTTAAATTTTATTATTTCAGAACAAGAGTTAAATCTGTATCTATTGACATGGAGGAATATCTGTGATATATTAAGGAGGAAAAGCAGGCTTCAGAATAATGTGTAGAATATGACCCTATTTAAAAAACAAAAAACTCGCAACTCTTATGTCATTATACATACTTTTATGAGTATAGAAAAAGGTGTGGGAGAATTCACTTCAGGCTATGCACATGAGGAGGGGATTAATTCTTGATTTTTGTTCATTCTTGCATACTTTCATTTGTTACAAGTCAAATATTTTTTTTACAACGTAAAAAATTAAGTTAGAAAAAGAAAAGAAAAACTCAATGCAGCTGACAACAGGATCTATCAATACTCAGATCTCTCACTCCCATACTCCATGTAGCTTTTATAAATGCTTAGTTTCCCAAAAAGTTTCTCACCCATAGTATGGCCAAAATGAAGCCCAATTTCCTTTTTGACTTTTCGAAATTCTGAATTTCTATTCTGGGTACTTGATTCCACTACCCAGACACTCTTCTGTTGTACATATTAAAGCTGTGTTTCATAATTTAAATACGTTCATCATTCACATGTGATTTTCCCCCCTCAGGAAAATATGCATCTCAACAGAGCCATAAATAAGAGCTATGTGGAACCAACGTGGGTCCAAATACATGAGGGGTAAATGCATGCAGCATAAAACTATCAAATTGTAGGGTGATAAAATACGAGCAGAGAAGCTATTCATTCCTGTTAATTGAGTGGTTTTCAATCTTGGCTGAACAAAAGAATCACCCTTGAAAACATTTTTTAAAAAATACCAAGGCCTGGGTGCCACTTCCTGAGATTCTTACTGAACTGGCCCAGGCATAGGTACTTAGTTAAAAGCTATCTAGCACAGCGACTCAAATGTGCAGCTGGAGTTAACGACCATTGCTTTTTATTAATACATTTCACCCTTCTCCTCCTCTTGTTCCAATTTCTTGCAAAGGGCACTTACTTTATCAGTTATTTTAAGGCTAGATACATTTGGGAAAGCCAAAACCTATTAACCAGCCAACGTCTGTCCATCATCCGTAATTTATATTGTCCTTATGTTGACTTTTGAAACACGATTTAAAGTTACTTAAATTTATGGCTATCTTAGTTAGGAGCCCCTCACATGTCAAAAGAACAGTTGTAGCCTTACCCCATGGTTATTTATTATTAGCCTGGGAAACAATGGTTTTACAAAACATCTTAGGACCCCAAATATGTTAGAAAACAAAAGCTAACACTGCTCTGCAAATTAGCTGAAATGTTGTTAGACATTAGTCAATCAGTGAACTTCCTGATTCTTTGTGCTAATCTTTATAAGTATTTAAAATATTCTTTACGCCCACCCAGGCACACACACACACACACACACACACACACAAAGGGTTTGCTGGAACTATTTTGTAATAGCCCCCAAATAGCTATCACCTGGATATCTTTTAAAACAAGTACCTATGCCTGGGCCAATTCAATCAGAATCTCAGGAAATGGCACCAGGCCTTGGTATTTTTTTTTAAAAAATGCTTCCCCAGTGACTGTTGGAATCTCTGCCACATTGCAAAGAACTGATAAAAAGAAAACC
This sequence comes from Indri indri, assembly GCA_004363605.1. NCBI lineage: Eukaryota > Metazoa > Chordata > Mammalia > Primates > Indriidae > Indri > Indri indri. Next base: position 24,717 of record RJWJ010000999.1, on the reverse strand, counting down.
ATTACTTGAAATATTTCCCTCATTCAAATTTAGTATCTGAGAACAGTAATACTTCCCACAAGAAAAATGTCAATAAAATATGAAAGAGGACTCGCTAACAAAATGAAATACTATTTATTGACTACACATGTTATATTACAGTACACATAAGACGGAATTCTATACTTTGGACTCATGTTGCCAATTATACACACAGATATTTTAAAACAAAGGGCAACTATGTTGTTTATAATGGTTGGCATTAAGAAATAATAGCCTTTATGTATCTACAAGTGATGACTGCATTAGTGCGTGTTTTCAAAAAAGCCTACAATGGCCCATTTAAGAACTTTTTGACCCAGCGATCACACTCGTGCACATTTACGCCAGAGAAATGGAGAATTAGGTCTGCACGCAAACCTGTGCACAAACGTTCACAGCAACTTTATTTGTAATAGCAGAAACTAGAAACCACCCAAATGTCCTTCAATGGACAAAAGGTTAAGCTGTGGCACATCCACACCATGAAGTACTATCCGGCAATAAAAAGGAATAAACCACTGATACACACAAAGTGAATGGCTCCAAACGGCATTTGCTGAGTGAAACGAAACCAATCTCAAAGGGTCACATACCGCATGATTCCACTCACATAATATTCTCGGAAATAACTGTAAGAGACAGAGAACAGATTAGTGGTTACCAGAGGCGGGGGTGGCTATGAAGACGTGGCAAGGGGGGATCCTCGGTGACAGGTCAGCTCTCTGCCCTGGCTGTGGTGGTGGCTACACAAATCGCGTGTGATAAGCTGCGCTGAACTGTCACACACACGAGTGGGTGCGTGTGCAGCCAGTGGAATCTCAGTAAGTTCTGTGGATTGCACCCACGGCAATCTTCTGGTTTTGATCTTGTACTATAGTTACCTTTGGGGGAAACTGAGTGAAGGGTACATGAGACCTTTCTGTACTATTCTCACAACTTCCTGTGAATCTATAATCATTTTAAAACAAAAATGTTTTTAAAGTTTGGAGAAAATGTGAAGGGGGTCACGTACTTAAAAAAGATACATAAAGCATTTTTCTTAATCTAGGAGAAGATAAGGGAGAAAGGCACAAATAGATGCCAGAGGGGAAAAGGCGGCTGGCACAACAGCTAGAGCCTTTATTCTGTGCCCAGCACTACGGCTTACCTCATTCAACTCAACAATTCAATGAGGTGGTCGCTACTCAGCATCCTCACTTCCCAGACAGGAAACTGAAGGACAGAGAAGATAAGAAATTCAATCAAGGCCACACATCTGGCAAGTAGCAAAGGTGTCAAAGTTAAGAAAAGTAAGACAATTCCAAAACAAAAGATTTTAAGAAAAAAGCATTATTGTATCAAAAAGGGGTTTTAAAAGTAGCTTAAAATAGGCAGAGTAGCTGAAGTGCTACAAAGCTAAATCCTAAACACGCCCACATTCACAGCATACTGTACTGAATACCACATCTTCCAAGAACCTAAAATCCATAGCATGCATTAGCCAAGAAGAACTGAATACGCTTGACCAGAGATGCACTCGAAAATGTGGTTATTTTTATTAATCTTTCAACTTTTGCTCAGAAACAAGAAGAAAACATTGATTTCTCTTCTTCAAAAGGTGTTCACTGAATGGAATTAAGTAGATAAAAGTGAGCCAGAATTCAGAAATAATTAATACAAAGAGGACACTCAAAATGGGAGGAAAATATAGCTAAATAACTGTAACAAAGTCTACTCATGAAAGAAAGGGAATGGGCAAAGGAGAGTCGGCAATGCTGCCAAAGGCAAGGCAGAAAAGTCTAACCTTAGGTTAGAGTAAAACATGAGTCTGAATATAACGGACAATATTGGCTGGCAAGATGAATATTTATTTGCAACAAAATAGTTTCAAATAAAATCGTGCAGTGAAGATTGGTTTAATCGCGCCTAAAAAAAGCCAGAGGAAAATTCCTGTCCTTTATCACCCCAACTCCAATTTAGATCACTGCATATTTCACAGGATGTCAACAAACAGTTCTAGGATACAGCTGATGTGAGTAAATGGGAATTTAAAAGAAAGCTTGTTGTTCTGGGCCTAAAGCCTCTGAGACAGGGTTGTTTTGCAGAAAGAAAGAGCATCTCAATTTTAATGATCATTTGAAACCTCAGGAAAAGACAACATTCAAAACAACATTGGGAGAATTAATCACCCTTTTAAGTCGCAGTCTGGCAAGTAATCCACTTAACGTGCTGCTTGGAGAAAACGGAGCAAGTGCTGTCCGTTCTGGCTGTAGGATCATCTCTGATATCAAAGGTATTCTTTCCTCTTAAGTCATCTTCTTAAAAGCAAATTCAGTGATGATATCAACATGGTGGTTTTCTTAGAACTTTGTAAACTCCCAATTCAGGAAAGAACATGCAGGAATCTTACTTGACATTCAAAAAATCTCTCCACAGAAGATCTGAGCAGAATGGCTACAGCACTAAATTCCCATCATGGCTTCGGTTAACGGGGTGAAATCTGAAAAATAATTCTTGTTGTCATATCCTTGGCATTTCTTCCTCGCACACAGACAAAGTAAGTATTAATTAGGGTGGACAAAGCAAATACATACAGTTAGGAAACATCCGTCACCCATTCCTTATGAATCTGCCTCTGAAGTACTCACATAAAAGATTAATCTATTTCTTTCAACCAGACACTCAGACAAATTTTCATAAAAGCCATAACCTAGGTCATTCTGTCTGGTGGACAGAAATCTCTCTCTAATCCCAGGGGATTATACCAAGGAACCATACTGTAATCCATGGTAAATACAAATTTTCAAAGTTTTTATAACTAAATATCCTTGAATAGGAATGTTTTTAAGGTGTGAAAATGGCATTGTGGTTATGCTTTCAAAAAAGTTTTTTCCTTTTGAATATATTGAAATATTTATAGATGAAGTGATTTAATACCTAGGATTTGCCTCAAAATAATATAGTGGTGGGGAGTGGGTAGGAGTTTTAAACAAGATTGGTCACAATTTGATAGATAGTGCTGTGGTTGATGGGGACGTGGGAATTAATTATGCTATTCTGTCCTCTTTGGTATGTGCTTGAAATTTTCCAACATAAAAAACTGTGTATATTCTTGCATGGAATACAGAATACACCCATGTAACAAAAAATCCTGAGACTTATGCAAAAATGCAGATTTTTGAATGCTTCTGCTACTACATAATCCCAGGCAAATCACTAATAATAAAATCGCTATAAAAACACTATTTCCTATCCCTAAAATGTAGGGCTAGAGCATGATGATTTCTAAGGTCACTTTCAGGTCTAGATGTTTTACACTGAGAATGCTGTGTTTTTTCTGACCTGTGTTTAAACTTATCTTGTTACTGGTCTACAGCAGCTGAGTCTGTGCAGAGGTGGCACAGGCATCTTAAGACAGCGCGTGACCTCCAAGCAGCTCCTTAGGGCCACTGGTGCCACAGCCGTGTCACCCCTAATCACAGGAAGAGAAAGGAAGGGAGGCGACTGCAGGGATGAACACATCTCAGCGCTCACTACGGCAGACATCTGCTTCCGGTATCGTCAAGTCACGTGTCACATAAAATGGAAAGACCTTTAAATACAGCACTTCCCTTAATACATTATCAAGAAATATTTTCATAAATATCTTCTGAAGATTGCTTATTACGGTATTGTTTAAAACAACAGTGAAAAGACCTGATATCTAAGTTACCATCAACAAGGGACTGGTTAACTGTATCATGGTACATTCTTACAATGGAATCCCACGCAGCTATTTAAAAAATGAAGATACAGACCCACAATGGTAGGGGTATGGCAAGGGTCACGGGAACCAACTGAAAGAGGTCCCCATGGACAAAGCTAGTACAATCTGAGCCATAAATCAAGTAGCATTGGATTATAACCCAAAATATAAGTATCCATCAGTCTATACTGATAGAGATGATTGGATAAATAAATGGAGGACAGGTATGTCTCCTGTACACCAGGATTCCAAATAATTTGTGTAGAGACTCTGCCCTGGAGGAGGAGAGCCGAACTCCCCACCCTGCAGGTGCAGGCTGCCTTTCTTCCCAAGGGAACAGCATGGAAAGGGGTGAAAAGAGTGACAGAACAGCGGAGAAACCTGACAACCGCCAGCCCAGCAGGTGGTCAAGGTCAACGTCAGCAACAGCGGTGAGTCACACTGATCCTGACCATAGGTACCGCTGAAACGCTGCCGAAAATGGCATCTCTGCGTCTGTGGTCTCCCGCCCCAAAACTCCTAATCCCGGTTTAACCATGAGAAAAAGGGCAGACAAATCCCAACTGCGGAACACTCTACAAAACATCTGACCAGTACACCCCAAAACTGCTTTAAGGTCATAAAAAAAGGAAAGTTCGAAAAGCTGCCACAGGCAAGAGCGCCTAAGGAGACACGATGCCTAAATGCGACACGGTGAACTGGACGGGATCATGGGACGGAAGAACACGGAGCGAAACGAGGGAGATCGAATAAAGTACGGACTTCAGTTAGTAATCAGGGACCAGCATTGGTTCGTTAATTCCAGCAGACGCACGGCACTAAGGCAAAATGTTAACCGTAGGGGAAACTGGGTGTAGAATATGTGGGAATTCTCTATACTGTCTTTGCAACTTTTCTGCAAATCTAAAACTTTTCTAAAAGGAAAAGTTTATATTTTAAAAAAAGGAAAAAAATTTAAATGAAGATATAAAACATATGACACAGAATGAAGGCCAAGATATAACAAATGAAGGAAGAGTTATAAACAGCATGCATGTTATGAACCAATTCGTGTTTATAAAATATATGTACATGTGTTTAGACACCAAACAGTCAGGAAGACTATACACCAAAATATTAACCTCTGCGTGGTAGAATTACTAGTGATTTTCACCACTGTCTTCTTTATACCTTTCTGAATTATCTGATTTTGTTTTTCCACTAAGCATTGATTACACTTGACAGTATTACTTATTACTTCTATAATCGGGAACAAAGTAATTTTATTTTGGAAAAAAATTGGTGTACAGCAGAGGATAAAGTACTCCTTAGCTCAAAATAATATGCATTTATAAAACAGCCAAATTTTACTTTTTCAATGGGAAATATTTCAAAAGGCAGTACAGAAAAGTGGTAGAAAGCATGGGATTTAACTGGACTTAGATTAAAATCCTGGCTTCATCGCTTCACCTGCATGACCTTAGGCAGCTCCATAACCTCCCTCAATTTCCTCATTTTTAAAATGTAATACAACAAACCCATGGATCACGAGAACTCCCTTAACATTTCCTTATTTACTTACTCAACAACATTTACACATATTGTATACTATATATGAATATATTATATAAAATGTATTTCATAACATCGAATTTTATTAGAAAATATGTAAGTAATAGCAAAGAGAAAAATGTATGTCAAGAGCCTGGCCCTATCGAGGCTCCATAATAGGAACTGTTATTGTAAACAATATTAACAAGTAACAATTCAAGAAACAAATGCTATCAGAAAAATCTTAGTTTCTCAAAGAGCGTAACAGGTAGCAGTGAAAGATACAACCAGCACCTCGGCTCATTCAACGACATCTGTAGCAATTTCCCAAACAATTTCCCTAACGAAAGGAAACGTTCATACAGCTGTTAAACCTGCTACTGTTAACACGCCCAAAGGACGACTGCAAATTCCAGGGACACAAATGAAAGCCACTTTTCTAACCACAACCAGCTTAAACTAAGCTTTGGAATATTAACGCACCATGTTTCCCTTTCTATGGGAACACAGTTTTCCTATCTATGAATATAAACATCAGTTCTAAGATATACACCAAATCTATTGAAACCTCTCGATTAGAAATAATAATTTCCTAAAAAAAAAGGCTTTAGGTAAGACATATTTTGATCTTTATCAAAATCCTGAGCTGGTAGCTCTATATCAATATAATCCTTATAATACACAAAATCACAATACAATAGACAAGGGTAATCACGCAATGAATTAGTGAATTTTCACAAGGCCAAACAACCCAGATCAGAAGAATGAATTTTCTCAAATGAAATATTTATTCGGCCTGATAACATATGGTCTAGGCCACAGACCCATACCTTAAAGACTTGATAATTTAGGGAGATAATCCACCATAACAAAATAATATCAAATCACTGTGCCAGGCTGGGCGCGGTGGCTCACGCCTGTAATCCTAGCACTCTGGGAGGCCGAGGTGGGCGGATCGTTCTGAGCTCAGGAGTTCGAGACCAGCCTGAGCAAGAGCGAGACCCCGTCTCTACTAAAAAATAGAAAGAAATGATATGGACAACTGAAAATACATATATAGAAAAAATTAGCTGGGCATGGTGGCACATGCCTGTAGTCCCAGCTACTCAGGAGGCTGAGACAGTAGGATTGCTCAAGCCCAGGAGTTTGAGGTTGCTGTGAGCTAAGCTGATGCCACGGCACTCGCCCCAAGCAAGAGAGTGAGACTGTCTCAAAAAAAAAAAAAAAAAAAAAAAAAAAAATCACTGTGCCAATTTCTTCTATATTAGAAATGTAGCTTGTTCAGTTTGGTTCTGTTAAAGGAAGTTAATTTACACAACACCTTTTAAAAAACAAAAAAGTTGATTTTTTCCAAGTCAGCAAAACATAATACAATCCAAGAAATATACTCAGATTGGCATATATAACCCAGTCTTGGGTTTACAATTATACAAAGACTGGTCGATTTTGTAACATACTCTAAAACTTCTGTAAATAATAAATTTTACTCCAGCTTTCCTGAAAGCAGTCATTACGAAGACCTATTCCAATGCTGACATGCTTTTTGCTGAACAGACTTTAGAAGCCTGTGGCACATTTCTGTCAAATATGCTCAACTGTTACAAATTTTAAGTTCTTTAAGAATGAATTTGATTCATGAGAAGAGACAAAAGTCACTGGGAAAGACATCTCGTAAATAGGTCAAGCTAAATAAACTAAGTTTCATTTAAAAACAAGAACGCAGACTGACTAGAAGGTAGTACAGTTGGTTTTTTAAAAAACCGTAAAAGCAAATTTAAAATGGGAATTCCAAGCACTTTCAGCAATCGGTCATATTATCTCTGCAGTAACAGTGTAACGCCGCAAAAGGCATTTTCTTTTTTTTTTTTCCCTATACTATGTTCTCTACCAGTTGTTTAGTTCTCCAAATTCTAAATAATAATTGAATAGGGCACCATACGGACATCTCATATAGATTACCTTATTTCACCCATGTATCAATACTACTAGGTATTATCACTATTTCACAGATGAAGAAACTGAGGCTGAGTGTTTTAAGTACCTTGCCCAATTCACACAGGTAGTAAGGATACAGCAGAGATTATTACCTCATAGAGTTTATATACATACACCAAATACACACACATATGCCTGACTTCTTTAGGTTTTGACCTATACTTTCTGACTCTCCCTATTGGTCTATTCATATAATAGCTGCTACATATGTATATTTTAGCATTGCCACACCGTATTGCAATCATTCACTTGTTAATATTCCCAACTCAATTAATTGTAAGTTTCTAAAAAGAATGGACCATATCATGTTCATCTCTATAGTTCCAGAAAACAGACCAGTGACTTAACGCATCTAAGCTCCTTATTAGGAGCCTAACTGTGGCTTTGAGGCCTCTTCTTACTAGCGCTCCTGGGTGGCGGGACCACTGCTGGACTAGTGGCTGCTCTTTTAGCTCCAAGGTAGTCAACAGCCACCACCAAGGTAAGGAAAGCTTGGGCAGCACGAGTATTCAGTATGATCAGCCCCTCCTTGTAGGGCTATTCTTAATCAACACCACAATATGTGATGTACAGGGTTTTCTCTTCTAAGTTTAAGAACCACACTCACATCGGTGTACCTCTAGCAGTTCACACACATTGTAAAAAATTAAAGTACAGGGCAGTACCACAATCATTGAATATACAAGAATAAAGGAAAAACATGAGACAGTGTGAATCAACAGAATGAGCTAAAGTCTTATCGAAAGCTGTCTTCTCATTACAACACAACCAGAGTCCACAGGGGGAAGCCACATAATTTATATGCTTTCCCACACAAGAAACTAACGAGGGCAATTGTTAATGGCATTTTAGGAATATTATAATTACAAAATGACACAGGTTAATACTTAAGGAGACATCAAATCTCTCAAAATGAATATTTATAAGATTAAGTCATATTAAGCATTAAACATCTTGGAACTTAAGGGGAATGAAAAATACAAATGACCCAATATTAAAACTAGTTAATAGAATACTGATACTTTTTATTCTTTCAAGGGACCTTTTACCTAATGAACGTTCAAGCTTGTGGTTTCGGTTTTCCTTCCATTTCTAGAAATATGAGGCCTTCTCTAGCACTTACCTTTCTCTTCCTGCTCTCCCCAACCTCCACCCCAAATATGCTTTGGATGTTCCTTAATCTTTCAAGACAAGGGAATGATAAATGCCACAAACTCCTGAATAAAAATGACAGGATCACACAACTAATCCTGATCACATGTCTAAGCTTGACTTTCCTTAAAATAATATTAAATAGTCTTCTAAAATACCAATCTAATTCTTAGAAGCAGAAAACACCAATCTAGTTCTTAGAAGCTCAGTGTTCCAAGAAAAGTGAATAATAATTGATTCATCCTGGCTACATAGGAAATGGAGAGCAAGGAACCATGTTCTGTGCAAAGACAGACAACAAAGCCATCTAGCAATACCTATAAGCAGAGAAAGAGCTCAAGGAGCAAATGCACCATGACCAAAAAGTACAGGAAGAGAACAACATAAACTTGGAGATGAGAAGGAATTGGAACCAGATGAACCACAGGCCAGATCAGTGAGCCACGCGGACGGCAGTGGTGGAAAAGAACAGACCGCCACTGACAGTGTGAGCCTGGACGAGAGGTGAGGGTGGACGAGACAGGAGCTGGAGCTGGCAGGAGCTGAATCGGGAGAGATAACAGCAGCGAAAGACTAGGAAGGAGGCACACCCAAGTCAAGAGAGGGTAGAGACTAGAAAACATTTTAAATGGGAGGCTGAATCATGGAAAAGGCAGGGACCAGGTGACAGAGGGTAGAAGGGGGACAACAAGAATGACACAAAACAGGCCCTCAGGGAAGGAAATGTGGAAAACCCAAATGCTTTACAGAATTTTGGTGCATTAAATTAAATTAAAATTCTGTTCTTCTGCTTATTTTTCCCTGTTGGATAAAACTTGATTCATAAGAGCAAAACCTTTCAATTTATAGAAGAGAAAATTATTGATAGGTCAACTGACTTAATCATAGAAGAGTTGAAAATAGTTAAGATTTACTTATGGCAAATACTCTTCACTCTAATAAACAAACTAATTTCTTAACTGAAAATGTGTACATGCAATGACCTTAATGGCCAACTATTTCATGTGTTAATTTTGTAACCTCCACCGCCCTGCCCGTGCTTACTAGCGTTTGGAGAAATCCATGCTTCTTACTGCCTCCCCCAAAAAACAAAACGTAAGGAGGTAATATTACACCAATATTGCTAAAAAGAAGCTTGATGGAAGTTTAATCTCTTAACAATAGCTAAAAGATTTGTTAAATTTTCAAAGTTCTCCTACCCACATTGCTCTGGTCTCCCAGATAACTGAAAACAGAAGGTAGAGATCACCCTTCACTTCCATCTAGAAAATGAGAGGTGACAACAAAACACTGAACAAGGACATGAAAATTGTAGAGAAGAGCAATACTGGAAAGAGTGGGAACTGTTCTATTCTTGATCTTGAAAAATAGAGTAGAACAACCACACCAAAATCCTATTTATGAAGATATAATTCTTATTCTTAAACTGGAAAAAGGCCAGGCGCGGTGGCTCACGCCTGTAATCCTTGCTTTCTGGGAGGCTGAGACCGGAGGATCACTGCAGCTCAGGGGTTCAACACCAGCCTGAGCACAGTGAGACCCTGTCCCTAGTATAAAAATGTTTTAAATTAAAAAAAAGTAAACTGGAAAAACATGGTAATCAGATCATCAGTGCGAAGAAATTGTTCCAAAAAAAGTAGGCACACACAGAGGCTGGGACAGATAAAGGAAGATGAGACCAAAGGCACAGGGAGTGTCAACAAGCAGCAGCACGCCAGCATGAAGAAGCCATTCGCCCACATGCCACACCCTCTGGCAATACTCAGGGAAAGTCCACTTCTGGGAACCAATATCCCAGTGAATTGTTCCTATTTCTTGTCCCACTGCTGTTCCACACAGAATAAAACTCTGATCATAAGTAGATTGCCAGTTATTGCAGTACTGGAAAATAACTCAAACATCACACACAAAAGTGGATGGGTTAACAAAGACAACGTAAGAAACAAGCACAGAAATATGCTAGAGTCTTGGTCATTCACATTTTCAGAACTATCTTCTTTCAGCTGCTCAAAAATCCTAGATGGCACTGGTGTTGCTTCAGGGATGTGCCTTTTCTTCAGTTTTTTATCATTCTTCCTTAAAAATCTTCACGAGTCACTTGGCCATGCAGTCCACTCACAGGTGGCTGACGCTTTATTATTTACTCTGGAATGGCTGCCTCTCCACAGGCTTTACCGAGACGCCTTGAAGGAAGAAGCCTGGCCCGCTGGTCTCTGTGGAGGCCGTGCTGAAACTAGGACCATCTCGCGCTCAAAGATGACTTGGAAGCCAAGTGTGCTGTTTCCAAGGTGAGATGCCTTAAAAGAAGAAAATTTAAAAATCAATGAGATTAAAAGAAACCCTAATAATGCAGTGCAAATTTTCACTCAATATTGTATTTTAGCTAAGATTGAAAAGTAAGTAATTTAAATAAGAAATATGTTTTATGTCAGCTTTAAGTATCAATATTTTTTTAAAAAAATTAAAAAGGGCACCACAGGACATACAATAAAAATATTGCAAATAATTGACAGTTCTGAAATTAAGAAAAAGCATCAGTTAAAACTGTATAGAAATTCTGGTGATTGGCTTTTCAATCTTTACCACGGCCAGAATATAAGACAGACTTTGTGAAAAAAAAAAGTTTCTCTGCATTCACATCTTACTTAGAATGGTGTGAACAAGCATGGTTTATATTCAGCTGCAAAATGAGTTACCAAACTGATGACCTGGAAAACATCTTCCAGCCATAAAATTCTGAAACTGTGTATTATCTGGGTGATAAAATCTTGGTACCACTGAACCAACTTTAGGCAACTCATTTCTCTTTGCCCTGGTTTTCTTATATATGAAACACAAGGCTGGTTCTTTTTATAGGGCAAGTGGCACCAGAACCACTTGCAGATGGTTTAAAACACAGACACCCAGGCCCTGCTCCGGCAACTCTACCGAATGTGCACCTCTGAGGTTAAGTGAAGACACAGGATAGACCCTGGGTCGCTCTGATGTACATTCCTGATTAAAGGACTAGATCATTTTCAGAATCCTGCTCTCCAACCCTAAAATTCATAAATTGAGGGTAGTGGAGATTTCATTAAATTATCCCAGCTTGAGAGGCTTAAAATAAATGAATCAGTGTATCATTTTCTCTTTTCCTAAAAACCTCCCATTCAGGGAAGAGCCTAAAATTAAGATTAGAGCTAATGTGCCAACTGGATAAACACTTCAGTATAGACTGACACGCCATCCTTTCCAGGGGAAACCGACCGGTAACACAGAATACTGTACCTGCAAAGCACGTGTGTCCTCCCTGGCTGCTAACTGGGCTTGCAATCCATGCTTCCTTCGAGGGCACTTCCTCCTCTGATTCCTGGACAGCGGGTGTGGTGATGCACAACTCCCCTATCTGTGGGGTCATTTAGATTCAGTGACTCTGTTCATGCCTGATGTCCCCAAAATAATACTGTCAGCTCCCAACAAAGAGGACACATAATTAGGCTCTCAGAGAATACCACTGTTCTTCATCCTGCTGGGATCTGTTTGTAGACCTTCATCTAATTCTATACAGCCTCAAACTGACTTTATTCCATGTTCATCACAAAACCAACCACACGATTTTACATTTTTTTCCACCAAAAAATATTACTTGGTTTGAAGAGGTCTTCTGACCCCAACAGTGTTCTCTATGGCCCAATACAAGCTGAAAAAGTAGATCGAGATTCCACAGAAGGACAAAGCAAACGGACAGAAGTGCACAGGAAGTCTGCAGTAACACCCACATTATGGTCATGAGTATGGTAATGTGGGTGTTACTGAACACCCTATACCACTAGGGTTTCAAATCTAGTAAGCATTTAAAAAATATGCATTAATATATCATGTCATTCAATATTATTTCATAGGGTGTAAGTTTTTTGACACTGAATTAGTAACTTAAACAGTCACTGTCCTATGTCCCGGTGAATCATTGTCCTAGAATTCAACATCTATAAAAAGAACTTTAACATTCAGAATTCAGTGTGTCCCGTCGTCCCTCCTCCCGTCTTTATTCATCTCAATATACAGTATCCCCTTAACCATTTCATCATTGACCTCTTCTATCTAGAAAATCCAGCATTGTTTCTGCAGCTCGGAGTTATTGCAATCTTTCATGCTACTTTGAAATTTTAAAAAGAGCATCTTTTACAAATGTGAAAGCAGTGCAAATGTCTAGATCGCCCTTCAAATATAAAGTTAAACTCCCCAGAGAAACCACACTGACACTGCCTACTTTTTATTTGAGGCATGACCTTGGGCAAGATTTGACTTAATTACTTTGCTGTGCCTCCATTTCCTCCTTGGATGAAATAAACGTACCTATTTCAAAGAATTGTTGTGAGATTCACATTTTAAGCAGTACATAAATGCTTGCTCTTATTGTTTTATTTAGCTCTGAACTCTCATACTGTTTCACAAGTACACACCAGGTTTGCCCAACTAAAATTTATCTACTATTTTGGATATCTTTAATGTATCCCCATGGTATGTAACATTCACTCAATAGGTATATGTAAACCTACTCCGTATATATACTATATTGGATACCAAGGCAGTTCTCAAGAATACTATATAAACATATATCCCCTGGCCTCAAGGAGCTTACATTTTGGTTGGGAAAACAAAATACATGAAACACTTACGTGACAATATAAAACCATAAACCATTAAATGGCAAAGAGTGTGGTATAAACAGTTAATAGTCCAAGAGTTCATGGTGAGCTGTAGACTCTGGAAAGGTCAGGCTGGAGTGGCCCTACACCTTAGGGCAAGTGAGGTCTTCACTTGTGGAAAGAGAGGATTCCAAGGTACTGGTCACTCAGCAAATATTCGCTGAGCACCTTCCATATGCCAGGTTCTGTTCTAGGCCCAGGGGAAAAGACAAGGAGTTGAGACCAAAAAAGTCCCTGCACTCGGGGAGCTTAATGGGCACTCCACATGAAAGCCAATTTTCAAAGTGAGGAATGAGAAAGGTTTGTCTTCCTATTACAGGAAACACAACATCACCTAAATGCCTTACAGACAGGAGACAATGCTATTACTGTAGTCACTATGGCTTTCCAATGGTGACAAATATGCAGAAATGGCTGCTATGAAAAGTTCGATAATATTCATGTACTGGAATATACCATTTTCTAAGTATGTTCCATCGTTTATAAAGCACATTAAGGGATAGTCTCCATATTTCTTGATACAAATAATTTAAGAGATTTATAAACATATACAGTCAATATTATTGGAATGGTTTGTATAATGGAGGCCTGTGGAGGTGCAGTTCCTTAATTTTGCCCAAACAAAAGCCTAATAATGCTTTGCTCCCCACCTCCCCACCCCCAACTTTCCCCTCTTCATCTACCAGCGACCACCACAAACATCAGAGTTGAGGAAGTGCTTGAAGATGCACCTGGAGGCAGGAATCAGTCACTATAAGATTATTACATTAACTCCAAAAGAAAACATATGTGCATCTTTTTCTTCTAAGATCCTTCTACTGATGACAACTCTCCACTCATCCCCTCCCCAGAGAATGCCTTTAGGTAAAGAAACCCTCATATAAACACCGACTGGCGAGGCATTCTCAATCTTTTTCTCTTCCCAAAGACGGACCACTAGAATCTTCTGACAGTTAAGTTCCAATAACCTTTAATCACGAAGACACACCTCCAAGTACTTTTCCTCATTCTTTCTGGTCCTTTCAACTGTTTCTACTCTAACAAGATGCAAACTGTCAGGCCCCACCCTCATCTCAGAATCAATATTAACTGGAACTGCTATACCTATATAAATCATTAAATTGTATCTTTGGAAACATAGCCAAAATAAACTTATTGATACGGCAGCCAAAACTACTTAACTAAATCCAATCAAAAACTTAACTTCTTAATGCACGAGTACTGAACTCAACAGTAAACATATGTTGAAGATATTTAAAGGCAAATTAAAAAACTGGGCACAAAAATCTTTCACTACCAACAATATAAGTACTCTAACATCCTTAACTTCATATGGCTTGTGAAATTGTGCTAGATTCATCAAAAGTAATAACCAGCCCACTGTTTTTATTTCCTTAGTTTAGTATTGGAAAATTAGTCTTGCTTCATTATGTCATTTGTTCATCCTTAATTAGGAATGTCACTAAGAAATTAAATATGGAAAGGGGGCCACTTAAGAATGGGCCATTACAACTTCCCCAATAGTTACTTTCATAGTCTGTTCATTTGGTGACAATGTTATGTAACCAAAACTTGGATATGTAAGAGACGCAGAGCTTTGGAATCTATTAAATGCCCAAATAAAGGGACTAATTGCAGTTCTATGAATTTTTAAAGCCATCTCTCGATTTGAAAAAAACATCAATTTACTTTATGGGTCATTTTATATTACCAATGCCCTTCTTTTACAAAAGCAAAAACAAGTATTTAATGTACACATTCCACATTTGGACACATTCAAATCAAACTCATGTATTCAAATATTTTTGAGCAACCTATGCTTATGTAAGAAGTTACTCCTGAAGATTAAATGAGATAAAGCATGTAGACCATTTGGCAGAGGCCTGGGATACAAACATTACTGAGCATTGCTTATTACTGTTCTTAATTTTCCAACCTTACAGTCAAACCAGCTGGTTATAAAATTATATACATATATATGACTATGTGTATATATGTAAATATATAAATACTATAAATAAAGCTAGTATACTATTGTGCTAAGTAATGGTCTTATTCTAGACAATGGCGAGTTTAATTCTAACAGATGACCTACAAAGGATGGAAAACTTGAGTATAGCGTTAAACGTTAGTGTTTACCTCTGCTTATCAATTAAAGAATATAACCTCTACATGGTCTAGTATGGATTATGGTCAGCAGTCAGCTAATCCTAGAGAACCTCCTCAAAATGAATGGTTAAGACATCAAGCACGTGGATAAGGGGCCATTTACTTGCAAGGCTGCACCAATCGCTGAAATCTGATCACTTCAATACTGACGCTGAAATCCCACATAAATTCATTACCCGTCTCAAGCTGGAAAACACTTTTTTCCAAGTCACGCCCCCCCACACACACACGAAATACCCCAAAACACTTAAACTGACAAAGCTACAGCATCCAGGCCACATCCAGCCTTTAACACACGACAGTCTCTGCCACGCATCATTTACTGTGACAGAGAAGATGCAAGGACAGTCTGGAGAGCGCGCGCCGTGAGAGTACGCGCAAATACTACAAGTAGCCCTTGTCCTCGCGACGACTGAAGAGCACCTCGGTGCCCGCCGCGTCCCCTCGCGGCGCGGGACAGCGCACCCGCCCCTCCCGGCCGAGTCCCGCCCGGGGCGCGCCGAGGCGGGAGGGGGGAGGTGCGGCGCTCCCAGCACCTGCCCGTCCCCGCCGCTTCCGCCCTTCGCCCGGCGGCCAGGTCCACGTGCGCTGCGGGGCGCGGGGCCGAGCCCGCGCCCCCGGGTCCCCGCCCGCGGCCCGGACTCCCGCCGGGGCTCGCGGAGGGCGGCGCGCGCGGCCGGGCGGGGCGCGGCGGTGACACGCCACGGGTGGGGGAAGGGAGCCGGGCTCCACTCACGCGCCCGGGGGCGGCACCGGGGCCGTCGCCGCGTCGCTCCGGTTCAAAAACTGAAAAGGGGAAGGGGGAGGAAAAAAAAAAAAAAGACCTGGCTCTTCGTCTCATCCGGAAACCGACGGGCCGGCAGGAAGTGACGCAGGCAGAGGTCGTCCGGGTCCGCTCGGTCACCGGCTCCCGCGCGCCCGGCCCCGACGCCGGAGTAGGCGCCCGGGAGCGGAGCAGCGGCGGCCGCGTGCGCCCTCGGAGCGAGCAGCGTGAGTGGCCCGCGCCCGCGCCTCCCGGCCCGGCGGCCGCGTCACCGGCCCCGCCCCCACGCCGCCCCGCCCCGGGCGCGGGGAAGGGGAAGGTTCGCGCCCCCCGCCCGGCCCCGCCGGACCCCTGCGCGTCGCGGGCGGCGTGGGGCTGCGCGTGGGGACACGCGGGCGGAGGGCCGCAGGGCCCATCGCGGCGCGAGCGCGGGGCCGCCGGCCCGGGGTGGCCGGGTGTCCGCGGGCGCGTTTTCAGGTCGAATCACGCGCAGCCTGCGAGCGGCGGCTCCGGAGCTCGGGCCGGGCTGCTTCCCCGGAGGGGATCACATTGTATACCCGCTCGGCGTGATTTCCTTCCGGGAGGAGCAGGTCTCGCAAGATCGGGGTCACGGTTGAAGAGTTCAGGTTTCGGAGTCAGAGGGGTGTGACAACCCCGCTCCTCCACCCTGGCCGTGTGACTTTGGGCAGGTTATATAACCACAGCCGCCATCCCCGTTTCTTCTGTAACCTGGAGCTTTAGTGCCTCCCCAGAGGGCGGTTGTGGAAGTTCGGGCAATGCGTGGACTCCCCAGCGCGAAGACCTCCGATGTAATCGCCTCCGTCGGTCCTGGGTGAAGGCCTGTTGGCTTGTGCCCTTCTGCTTCAGGACCCAAACCTTTTGTGTTTCACAGGGCTGAGAGAAATAAGTCCTATTTATTTATGCAATGGATTTCGTCGTAAGGAACTTTAGGAACTAAGTGTTTCAAATCTGAATTTATATCAGAAAATAACAAGGTTCTAATTGAGAGACAAAAATGATAACATTCAAGGCATGATGCTAAGCATGCTCAATTGCAGGTCCACCTAGACGTGGAATCTGGAAGCCAAAATCAGGACACCAGTTTTAAAACTTAGGGTACAGTTATGTGATCCCTAGCAAAGTTCTCAACCTAAACGTTTATCAACCTAAAACCAACTTCTTTTTTTTTTTTTTTTGAGACAGAATCTTGGTTTGTTGCCCGGGCTAGAGTGAGTGCTGTGGCGTCAGCCTAGCTCACAGCAACCTCAAACTCCTGGGCTCAAGCAATCCTTCTGCCTCAGCCTCCCGAGTAGCTGGGACTACAGGAATGTGCCACCATGCCTGGCTAATTTTTTCTCTATATATATATTTTTAGTTGTCCAGATCATTTCTTTCTATTTTTTAGTAGAGACGGGGTCTCGCTCTTGCTCAGGCTGGTCTCGAACTCCTGACCTTGAGCAATCCACGCGCCTCGGCCTCCCAGAGTGCTAGGATTACAGGCGTGAGCCACGGCGCCTGGCTAAAACCAACTTCTTGTTGTCATATTTTGGCAACTTTATCTCTGAATACTCATATTTACTTGGGACTTAATTCAGCTCATGCTAGCATCTCCTAACTGAAGTAGTTCAAGCATTACATTACAGGAAAAATGTGAAAAAAAGGTCAGTTTTCTCAAAAGTGCCCTGAATGACACTTCGGGCACATGACTAGGTATGTTGGTAATCTTGCTGAATCATTAACTTGCCAGGAATGATTCATTGTAATATCCTGGGCAGTTTGCTTTAGATTCTAGAGGAAGGCTGTGGTGGTGTGCAGTAACCCTGCAACAGGTATTCGTGTACACTTGGTTACACTATGGCATACGGGGGAGGAGGGGGCAGGGTAATGGTTCAGGCCACATGTGGGCCATGGGTCTGTACTATGTGTCTGGACTAGACCATTCCTTACTCCTGGCAGTCTTACAAAGGCATGCTATTGGCCGTAATTGAGGACTGGCAGGAAAGGCCTAGCCTCAATGCAAACCTTTCACAACTACACTACTAAAAATAACTCAAGTGCATGTCCCTGGAGTCATGGGATAGTGGTGACATTGCATACCAATGATGTTGTATAATATATGTTGTATGATTCACGTTAAAATTTTACCATTAGGGTCAACAGTAATTAGAAATCCTTTTGTAAATGTAATTAAAGGCTGCATATTTGGAGCAGGAGGAAGTCAAGCTCTGGGCAGGCATACACCATTTATTGAGTGGCACATGTATAAAATTGTGTGAAAAATTGAAGCAAGAAATTAACCTGGCTCAAATCTATGTAGTCATTAGAAAACATGTCACAAACACTTTTGTAATTTGTCAGATAAATGACACCTGTGAAATGTTCGAATGGCCACTGCTATATATTGTTCTCTTTTTCTTTCTCAATTTGTTAATAACTCCCAATCCTGAAAGCTAGCACCGTTGCTGCGTAATTATCCTGGGCCATCTGCAGCATCTCAAATCAGACACATAAAATCATCTTTTTTTGCCAAACGCGGTGGTTGTTGCTATTTTACATTTTGGTACTAACAGTTTGAGATTCCGTAAATCATAAAGCCAATTATAGTGTCTGGTCTTCCAAAAGTTTCCATCTCTAAAGTAGGCTGATTACTTGATGTAAATCATAATATTCCATTCAGAGGAGCTCGAGTTTAGTTTTAAGGAATAAGAATTGAAACTGGGAACATGCTCAATACCACCTGTACCTCCCAACTCTCAAAACAAAACAGAACAAAAACCTCCATAGCCTGTCTTTAATATCTAGGAATTGAGTAAAGTCTGGTGTTTAAAGAACATTTTGATCTTGCATCTATAAATTTTTTTTTTTTTTTTTTTTTTTTTTTTGAGACAGAGTCTCACTCTGTTGCCTGGGGTGAGTGCCGTGGCGTCAGCCTAGCTCACAGCAACCTCAAACTCCTGGGCTCGAGCAATCCTTCTGCTTCAGCCTCCCGAGTAGCTGGGACTACAGGCATGTGCCACCATGCCCGGCTAATTTTTTTTTTTTTTCTATATATATTTTTAGCTGTCCAATTAATTTCTTTCTATTTTTGGTAGAGACGGGGTCTCGCTCTTGCTCAGGCTGGTCTCGAACTCCTGAGCTCAGGACAATCCGCCCGCCTCGGCCTCCCAGAGTGCTAGGATTACAGGCGTGAGCCACCGCGCCCGGCCACATCTATAAATTTTTATAATTTAAGTTTTTATTGTTCCCTGGCTAATTTTCACAAGACCAATGTTTATATTCGTCAGACACCAATGGATGTTTTAGAGAAATTACTCCTGCCCTCAGCACAAAGAGTAAGCTAAATGGCTATTAATGATATTCTCTTTATTCTAAATGAGTACAGTATGTCCCCAAACATCTGACAAACACGAGTTGTCAGAAAGGGGGAAACACACCATGTGAGTTAGGAGCAGACCTCTCCTGAAATTTCGTTCATTTTATACAGAGACAAGCTAGAAGAAAAAAGCCAGACTCTGTCCTCAATACATTTTTATTAACTGAGCCAAATCTACACTAATGAACATTTTGGAGGCTTACAGGCTGGACTGCAAGGTATTTTAGCGGAATAATTTCTGCAATGCCTTTATTATTTTAGGCAGCCTAGAAAAAAAATTGCAGAACAACTTTTTAGACATTCCAGATACTCTTTTTCTTGGTATTAGACAATAACTGTTATTCTTAGAAACTACAGTACAGTTAACCACCTATCATTTGTTCAGTTTTTCTCCTTTTTATAGAGTGTCTAAAACACTTCTCAATTTCTTTCACTTATTATTAGGTCATTTTCCTTAGACTTACCTTTTATGTCCAACACAAGGGAGGAACTTTAAGGAAAAATTCAATTAACTTCTCAAACACAAGTAAGAAATCATTACTCTTTTACTTGCTGTTTGATACACTTCTATTAGCACTTACTTTCTGTGGGAATGTCCAAAGAATGCATTTCCTTGAGTAGAAGTCACAGCTGTGTAAATAGCAAAAAGTGACTTTTCATCCCATAGCTTTTAACCAAATTTAGCTAATAGTCCCAACCAGATAAAGCTCCAAACGTTTCCGTTTCCTGGTGATGTCTGGAGGCCTGTGGGAGAGCTAGCTTCGTACTGGCTGTCACACCTTTGCAAGGCTGCACTGTTGTGGCACAGCCAGGTGTTTCAGTCTGTGGTTTAAGGTATTCACTTGCTTTTACCTGGCTGATAGTTACAATTTGGCGACGGCAGTAGCATTTCAGCCTTTGTCCTTTTAGTGATATTTTTATCCCAAGTTGTAAATATTTTAGGTTTTGTGGGCTGTGAAGCATGATCAAGGATGTTATGAGGTATAGGTACGGTCCTCCCTTGGTGTCTGGGGCTTTGGTGCAGGACCCTTAAGGACACCAAGATCCATACACGTTCAAGTCCCCGACGTAAAATGCCATGATAATTGCTTATGACCTACACGCATCCTCTGTGGACTCTAAATCATCTCTAGCGTTCTTGTAATACCTAACATAGTTTAAGTACTATGTAAATAGTTGTTATAATGTATTTTTTTAAATTCGTATTTTTGTTGTCTTGTTATTTTTTATTGTTTTTCCCCCAAATATTTTCCATCTGTGGTTTGTTGAATCTGTGGATGCAGAATCCACGGATATGAAGGGTGGTCTGTACTTAAGACCATTTAAGACATTACATTTAGGAAATGTAACTCCATTCTGGCTCACGGGCCATGCACAAACAGGCCACGTGTGTGCCAGCCCTTCTCCAGACAGTCACACCACCATTAATGGAAAGAACCCTGCCTGCTCTTGTCTCTTACAGCTCCATGGCCGGAGGTTACGGAGTGATGGGAGATGATGGCTCTATTGATTACACTGTTCATGAAGCCTGGAACGAAGCCACCAATGTTTATTTGATAGTTATCCTCGTTAGCTTCGGGCTCTTCATGTATGCCAAGAGGTAAATTTTTTAGTTTCTCAGGGTAATTAAGAAACTGCAATTATAAGTTTTGCACATTTTTAAAAGAGTCTGAATTGAACACATAAAAATAATTTCATCAGAATATTTGTTCCTGCTCTGGTCTCTCCTCAAGCACCAGTGACCAAGGTTGGACTCTAAAAACGCCATTGCTGTAAGGGACAAAGGCTTAAGTATAGCTCTCAGCAACTGGGCCAGCTGCCCTAACCTCCCAATTCTATAATTTCTGATATAGCCCAATTTTATCATCCAGCCTGGGTTCATTGTCACCCCTCAATGAGCACATTTTTTTGGCCCAAGTCCCTGAAATGCAGAAACACTAAGTCCTATGTATTCAGCAAGTCTCTTCAGTCTCTTTAAGCTTTTCTTGTCTCTTGTGTGTGTCCGTGTCACAGCACTAACTAAACGATGTCAGTCTTCCCTGAGTACTTGTCTGTCCTCTCCATAAAATGTCTTCTGTCTTTCACCTTTGAGTTCTGGGTGTGCCCGCACAGTGTGAATCCTCGACCAGTATTTCCTGCCTTAATTCCATGGGGTGTTTTGAAGAGGAAAAGCAGCATTAGTTAGACTGAGTTGCTTATTACAGCCACATGCTTCAGGGTGTCCTCTGCCAAGGTAAAAAGAGGCATTAAATAGTTCAAAATAATTATTAATAGTAATCCAGAACTAACTTACATTTGGCCCGGACAGTGGTTCTGAGCCTGCCCTCCTGGCTGAGCTCTCGGCAGCTGGACCGCCGGCCCCCTAACTCCAGCGCGCAGGTGACAGGAGGCCGCGCCTTCCGTCCCTGATCCACTCGGAGGTGACAGCTCTCTGCAAATAGCCTCCGCTTCCTCCCACTTTTCTTTTGAAAGCAGAGGCACACTGTCATTTTTTTTTTCACTGTTCTTAATTTTAAAACGATGTCCCCACTGAGGCCATGCTATTGTATTTAAGAAATATGTTTATTCATTATTTTCCACAATTAAGGTCTCCTCAAATCCAGTTTCTTCTCTAACACAGTAATTGAGCTTTATCTGGAGGAGGTGAGAGGGAGGAAAAATCAGATGTTTTCATGTTTGTGGATTTTTCCGTGCAATATTTGGCTTTTAGGGAGATTGAGGAAAACCATATGGAGGTGACTTCACTTTGTTGTATTAAATGGACGTGTTCAGCTACTTTCTTTTCTCACAGCCTGTGGCTGTACATATACAGCTTCACACTTGTTAGAGAAAGAAAGAATGCTTGGGCCAAGGAAGTATCCCTTAGAGACAAAACAGAAAATAAGATGGGCTTGTTGTCATTTAAGACCTTGTAATGTAGGTTCTGATTGCCAGGATCGTGAGAATGATACAGTCCTGTGGACATTAATGGAAGTCTCTGTTCTGCACCGCACTGGTTTTGTGTTTTAGGAATAAAAGGAAAATTATGAGGATATTCAGTGTGCCACCTACAGAAGAAACTTTGTCAGAGCCCAACTTTTACGACACAATAAGCAAAATTCGTTTAAGACAACAACTGGAAATGTATTCCCTTTGTGAGTATACTCTGTGCTGCATGTTTGAAATAGATTTTCTGGAATGGCATTCAATCAGCTAAAGGTTATCAGAAATAGTTGGTAATGAAAACTTAGTTCCATTTGCAAATGCTTAGCACCCTTTTCAAATGTTTATGCTTTTGTTCCTTTTGCATTTTTTACCATATGCATGTATTACCAGTTCCAAATGAGATGAAATTTAATTTAACATAGCCGCATTATTCACAATAGCCAAAAGGTAGAAACCACCCAAATGTCC
This sequence comes from Indri indri, assembly GCA_004363605.1. Taxonomy (NCBI): domain Eukaryota; kingdom Metazoa; phylum Chordata; class Mammalia; order Primates; family Indriidae; genus Indri; species Indri indri. The sequence continues at coordinate 1,909 of RJWJ010000999.1, read as the reverse complement.
TCACCAGATGAATGGATAAACAGCGTGGTGCACACGATAGAATGCTATTCAGCCTTGAAAAGGAAGGACGTTCGGACACACACTGCAATGTGGATGCACCTTGAGGACATTATGCTAAGTGAAATAAGCCAGTCACAACAGGACACATATTGGATTATTTCACTTGTATGAGGCAAATCAAAGAAACAAAAAGTGGAATGGTGGTTGCCAGGGGCTGAAGGCGGGGGATTATTGTTTAAAGGGTCCAGAGTTCAGTTTGGGATGAAGAAAAGAGTTCCGTGGATGGGCGGTGGTGATGTTACACAACAGGGTGAACATATATAATACCACTGAGCTACATATATATACTTAAAAATGGTTACAATTATAAATTTTATGTTGTGTATATTTTACCATAATAAAAACAATCCTTTGAAAAATTTAAGTATTGTAAAAAATACAGAATCGGAAGTTCTATATGGAAAATTATAAGAATTAAGTTTTTATTGATGCCTACTCAAAACAGAAGTTATCCTCTATTAGTAATATCCTCAATAATGTAGCAGATAGAATTATAAACCCACTGTACAATTTTTTTCTTTTTTGACATTTTGATGGGAATGACATAAAATTTGTCAGAATTCGTGTTTGCAGAGCGTGTTAGTTGTCTGTTGCTACTGTAACAAATCACCGCACATCTGGTGGCTTAAAACAACATGAAGGTACTGTCCCATGGTTCTGTGGGTTACAAGTTCTACGGCAGTCTCACTGGTTAACACCAGGGAGTCAGCAGGTTCCATTGCTCCGGAGCCTGTGGGAAAATCTGTGTCCCTGCCTTTTGCAGCTTCCGAAGGCCGCCCGTATTCCTTGGCCCATGGCCCCTTCCTCCTTGGCCAGGCCGGCAGCACTGCGTCCTTCTGCCTCCTCCTCCGTGTTCACATCTCCTCTCTCCGAACTTAGCCAGGAAATGTCCTTAAAACAGATTTTTAGAGACCATGTGACTATGTTGGGCCGAATAATCCAGGGTCATCTCCCCATCTCAAGACCTAATCACATCCTCAAAGCCCCTTTTGCCCTGGGAGGTAACATGTTCGCAGATTACGGGGATTAGGCTGTGGACATCTTTGAGCGCCGTTATGCTTATAAACAGTGAGTATGTGCGTGGGTTTGCACACTTAATGAATCCCAGCATAATCGGTCATTCTTAGTGTTCATGACATGTCTTGTCCCGACAGAGTCTGGCAGTTCGAGAGGAAACAGCAAAGAAAATTCTTTTTCTTAAAGAGGACCCCCAAAGCTCTTTAGGTCACAACAATCTGGATCTACCCTGAGTAGCATAAACAAATAGTATCTCTTTCTTGGCTAGTGAAGATTTTAAAACAAGAGGTTGAAAGTTTTAAAGCTAAGCAGTGAATGATATTTGCTGTGTTTTCTCTAATTTCAGATTAAGACAGTTTTTCTTCAATAAACATTTCTTAAAAGTACAAAAAGAAGACAGAATTGCATATGTGGTTTATGTTGTTGACATTTTTGTTCAATAATAAGTCTCTTAGGCTTATAAGTTAAAATATACCAAAATCCTTACAACATGGACAAAAGCATTATTAACTTAAGGTAGAAATGGGGGTAATAATGAAGGAAATGACAAAACATTAATTTTAATAGCTTAATTAATGTTTGCCCTGTATTTTAAAGTTCTGAATAATCCTGATACATATATAATAATAATAAACATATCAAAATGGGTGCAGCAGTGTTGAGAAACTAGAGGATCATGAAGTATAATAAATTTCCTCCAGAGAAATAAAATTGCTCCATTCCAAACTAATTCTTTTTTTTTTTTTTTTTTTTTTTTTTTTTTTTTTTTTTTTTTTTTTTTTTTTTTTTTTTTTTTTTTTTTTTTTTTTTTTTTTTTTTTTTTTTTTTTTTT